>CABHPQ010171732.1:33107-59501 GCA_902168405.1 Peromyscus aztecus | reverse complement strand
TTTTTTTTTTTCCTTTTTATTTCTTTCTGTTCTTCAGACTAAATAATTGTAGTTGACATCTCCAAAGATGCTGACTCTTTCTTTTCAACTGTCTGCCCACAGTTGAGCTGCTCTTAATGATTTTTCATTTCCGTTATTGTACTTTGAATATTCTCTACATGGCTAGTTTTATGGTTTCAATTCCTTCACTGATACTCTGTATAACAAGACATTTTCCTCATACTTTACCTAGTTTCTTAGTAAGTCAAACATCTGTGTCCCCCTCAGAGACAGGTACTGTTGACTATTTTTTAGTTTTTAAATTCATCTAGATATGAGCAGTATTTCTCTTGTGGGTTTTGTTTTTCATGTTTCATAAATTGTGGCTAATGGTTAGACATTTTGAACAATGTGATGTAGCAACTTTGGAAATCACATTCTCCCCTTCCCCAGGGTTTTTTGTTCCCACTCTTGTTACTGCTGTTGCTGGCTGCTCATTAGTAGCTTCTCGTCATGTATGGATCCTGGAGTGACTGCTAGGTCACTTAGTGGTCAAGTTCAATTTGAATGGATATACTATATATATTGGAGACAGAGTCACTGTGTAGCCCTAGATGGCCTGGAACTCACAGAGATCTCACACCTGGCTGGATAGAAAACTCTTTAAAGCTCAAGGAACTAAAGACTTTTGGTGTGAGTGTTGCTAAGTGTGTGTGTGCATATTGTTCCACATCTTCAGGGCTCACTTCCTGCTTCTGCTGACCACCAAGGGTGGGTAGTCTAAGGTGATCACTCATCATCTCCTCAGTTCTTTTCTGAGCATACAGATGTCCTCAGACATCTGCATAACCCCCTACATGTGCTGGCTTCCATGACTGTCGGAGCTTTGCAGAGGGTCTGGTCCTGTCCTTCACTGCCTAGCTTTTCTTTGAAGTATTCATTCTCTGCTAAGCTTCTCTGATCACCTACTTGTTTGCCTCACGTGTCAGTATTGTCCTCTTCAGCTGCAGCATTTAAAGAAATAGTGACTGATTTTGGTTGCTGCTGCCATCGTCATGGTAAAGATGCAGTCAGGACTTCAGGTGCTCCACCACTGAGCTACAATTCCCAGCCCAGCCCCAGCTTCAGCCTGATGGCTTCTGATGGACAGTCTCCATCAGAAAAAAGAAAAGAAAAGAAAAGAAAAAGGCTGTTTCTTTCTACTATGTAACTCTGGCTTAGGCCAAATAAAGACAAGTTTGTTTGTTTTTTCTTCCAGAAATGGTCAAATAATGATTGTTACCTTAAGAATGGGGCTATAGAAGGTCTTCAGTCATTTCCTGTCCATTATGGTGACTTTTGACTACTGGTTTTCACCATGATTTCAGGTGGCCAAAGACTGGCCAACAGAAGACTAGTTAAAATAAACAGCATGGCATGGCTCTGTAGCATCTGAAATAATGAGGCAGGGCCCATCTCTATTAACATTAAAGGATGCCAGCGACTTTGGTACATGAGAAAAGCCTATCAGGAATATCGGGATGATGTATTTCTAAGTAAATCCACTTGTACCGCCAATTCATTCAAACTCTGCAGGTCTCACTCTGCTGAGTGAACGACCAAACAAAACACTGGAAGGCTGTAGACCCCAATCCCATAGATGGTTCTCTCTAACAGTTTTCTCTGAATGAAAGATTTTACAACAATCTGTTGTTGTTTAAAAATTTCCATCTTCTTTGATTGATTTTTTTCTTTTACAGTTCAGAATATTTGCCTATTTAGTCATTTTGCTTCTGTTCATCTGAGAAGCAGTGAGGGTGGGGTGGAGGTGAGATCCACTTCCTGAAATCCCTCCTCGCCGCTGCCTTCTTAGGCTGTCCTCCTGGGCACGTCTCACTGCAGGACTTCATCACTGCTTCTGATTTGCTGGCTTGAGAAATGCCGTGGATGTCTCCTCATCCGTCTTCTATATTCTGTCACTTTAGTTGCAGCTTTTGGTTAAAGTCACGTTCTTCATACTGACACTTAAGCAAACGCTGTTTATCAAAAGCCACACGGGATTTCTTTACCCTCTGCCCAGTGTGAACCGTTTCTTGGGAACAATGTCATTTCTTCCCCTCAGGTTACCCCATTTTGGGTCCAGCACACTCTTCATCCAGGAAATGGATATGGGGGAAGAGAAGCTATTTGGAAAACTGTTTGAGACTCTGCAGAGCTGAAACACACTGCCTTTGGCTGTTAGGCTCCACTGAGTTTGCATGGTCAGAAAATTCCAGTGAAAATACAATTAAAAGTGCTTTCTCAGTCTTCTGGACATTTTTTTTAATTGGTAGTAGTAGTAGTGGTGTGGTGTGTGTGTGTGTGTGTGTGTGTGTGTGTGTGGTGTGTGTGTGTGTGTGTGTGGTGTGTGTGTGTGTGTGTGCGCGCGCGCGTGCGCGCGCACGTGCGCGCTCCCAATCTCTTGGAGCTGGAGTTCCTGGCATTTGAGAGCAGCCAGACATGGGTGCTAGGATCTGAATTCCAGCAGTCATGCTAGAGCCTCATTAGAGCAGCAAGCTCTCCTAACTGCTGAGCCATCTCTCCAGCCCAGCTGGAGATTTTAAGATCTTAATTCTATTTCCCATGTTCTGAAATTTCATGAAGATAAAACTTGCTAAATGTCCTTTTCAATCAGAACTGAGATAAACCCCAAAGAGATCTACACCTGGATTCATCCTAACTAAACTGTCGAAAACCAAGGACAGAATTTAAAAAGCAGCAACTAACTGTGAGCTACACAGTTAGTCCCTGCTTAAGAATACTGGAGGAGGAGGGTGTGGGAGGAGGAGGAGGAAGAAAAGAAGAAAGAAGGATGAGGTTCAGAAGCATTGAAAATTCTTAAAAAGGCAGCCAAACTAGGATTACATATTCAGCAGAGAAATTCAAAACAGATGAAGACATATGTTCAACAAAAACTAGTTCACAAGTGTTTACAACATTGTGAGTAGTAACCAAGAGGTAGAACTATCAAAGCATCCACCATTGGAATAGTATGTGGTGTGTTCATTCAGGACTTACTCATTAATAGAAAGGAACAAAGTACTGATAGATGCTGTAGCATTAGCGGGGCTCAAAAAGCTGCCGAGTGGAAGAAAACAGCCACAAAGGGGTACACCCCACACACTCCTCCTATATACAGGTGTCCAGAGGAGACAGAGCTACACAGAAAGAGGTTAGTGGCTTCTGGGGGTTGGAGAAGAGGGATGATGAGCGAGCGGTTGCTGGTGGGTATAGATTTTTTCTTTTGAAATGTGGCTATATTAAGGAAGTAGATGGTTGTAATGGTTATACAATTCTGTGAGGACTTTGGGGTGATGAATTATCTTCATAAAAACACTGAAAAGCCAAAGGTACTCTGTTGAAGACTGAGTTCATAAATAACAACCCCAATTCAAAAAGTATCAAGAGGCATAGATTATAGATTTTTGAGTGAGAGATAAGACACAATCTGGCATTGTAACCTTTGGTGGCTAACAAATCAGAGATCAGAGTTGAGAGAGACAGAAAGAGGAACACAAGCTCAAAGTAGCAGAACTGTCTTTCCCTAGTAGAAGGGCTGGCCGACGACCAGTGTGTCCACCAGCAAGTGTCTCCTGAAACTTCCAAATTCCCAGGAAAAGAGAAAAATCTTACATGCTTCTAGATGAAAAATAACATTGCAAATTCTTAAAAAGGCAGCCCACCTAGGATTATGTATTCAGCACAACCAGAGACCTTACATAGCCCTATTCTTAAGATAACTATCATTATCTGACCATTTTCTGAAAGAAAAGAAAAAAAAAAAAAAACCACTTGTAGGGCTTGGCTATATTTGGCTTAAGCCAGAGTTTACTCAGTAGAAGAAAACATTTTTCCTGAGAATGTACATCAGAAAATGGACTGGCATGATGAACACACCTTTAATCCTAGTACTTGGGAAGCAGAGGCAGGCCAGTCTCTGTGTGTTTGGGGCCTTCTAAGTCTCCATAGTCAGTTCCAGCCATCCAGGGCTCCATAGTAAGATCGTGTCTCAAAAACAAGCTAACAATTTCCACAAAAGCTATGAGAGTGCTTAATCTATTTGTATTCAAGAGAAAACAAGGGTTTAAAACTTAGAGTTAAGCATTTCTCCCAAGCTAATAAAGTAAGAAAGATTTCTAGGTGCATGATAGTAGAACTATTGGAAGTCAAACTCAGGGAAAGTATAAAAACTGCCAACACACACACACACACACACACACACACACACACACACACACACAGAGAGAGAGAGAGAGAGAGAGAGAGAGAGAGAGAGAGAGAGAGCACTTATCATAGCAATAATTAGATTGACTTCTGGTTTTGTAGGAGGAAAAAATAGAAACTCTGAGACAGTATATTTAAAGGTCTTAGGGAAAATAACTACCTAGAGAAAATATCCTTCAATCATTGAGGTGCAGTAAGAATTTTCAAACCTTAAAAACTGAAAGGATGTGTCAGCCCCTAGCCTTGCAGTCTCAACAGTGCTATGGAAGGCTACTCAGGAGCAGGCGGATGATTCCAGATAGAAATTAACAGTAGAAAGGATTGAGACTCCAAAACCAGGAGGGCGTCTCTCTAGCTAAGGGAACAGTGACTATAAAATGGCACATGAACGTGTGTGTGGCAGGGACAGATAACTGGTGCAGCAAGGTTAATGGCAGGTACTGAATAATTAGAGCCCCAAAAAGTGATTTGTCTTTGGGCAGTATATTAGTTATTTTTCTGATGCTGTGATAAACACTATGACCAAGGCAACTTACAGAAGAAAGAGTTTATTTGGGATCCAGAGGGAAAGTCCATGATGTAGGGGGAGGCATGGCAGCGAGCTGCAGCCATGTTGGCTGGAGCAGAAGCCGAGGGCTTGCACCGTGGACCTCACAGAGAGAACAACTTCCAGCGGGGAGAGGCCTTCAGCTCTCAACGCCCTCCCTAATGATGCACTGCCTCCAGTAAAGCCTCATTTCCAAACCTCCCCAGAGAGTGTCACCAGCTAGGATCCCAGTGCTCAAATGTCTGAGTCTATGGAGGGGTACTTCAGGGGACAGTGGTCATGAAGGATTCGCTGCCTCGGCTACAGTTACTCGGAACACAGCAAGGCACTGGTCTTCTCTAATCTACAAATGTGCATCTCCTCCCGCCTTATTTTCCTAATTCTTTCAGGTTTTTCCTTTTCTCATTCTTATTGTCTTCCCACCATCTTGTTCTTGGCATGTGTATTACCAGTGGTGGCTGTGAGGGTGTAGTGTAGAGCTAGAGTTGGTGGTGTGTGTTTGTAGGATGAAAACACAGATCACATGGTAACCGCTTTCACTGTTGTAAGTGGACATGGTGGCATTAGATGTGTTTGCACAGCTGCACAGCTGTCACTACCTCTAGCCCAGGACTTTCGTTGTCTTGAAAAGCTGAAAGACTTAGTAAATTTTAATGCCCTTCTTAGTTTTTAAAGACATTTTATGGGCATCTGTAAGACACTGACGGGTGTCTGGGGGAGTGGTGCAGGGTGACTCCAGTGGAAGGAAGGAGTGGGAGAACAGCTCTGTGGGAACAGGCACCGGAGGGAGACCGTGTAGGAGGGGTTTGTGGTCTCCAGTCAAACCAGCTCAGCAGATGAGTACGCACGCACGCACGCACGCACGCACGCACGCACGCACTCACTCACTCTACCTGGTCCCCATAAGAGAGGTCATAGAATTCCCTGGAACTGGAGTTCCAGTCAGTTGTGAACTACCTTGTGGATGCTGAGAATTGAACCTGGGTCCTCTGGAAGAGCTGAATATCTAGCCCCTTAATATCTGTCAAGTAAGGAAATGTTGAATTCTTATCCATGGCATATTAAAGTTCAAGGACTGAGCATTTTCTCCTCCTTTCACAGTTATTTTTATATCAGGGAGCATGTGGGAATCAGTGCAGTGTGATAATTCTTCCTGGGGTCATTTTTGTGATAGACCTGCTTCAGACTTAGGATGTAGTTTTGAGGTCATAGTATGACAGATTTATCTAACTGAAATGGTCCAAGTTCTGTTTAGTTCTAAAAAGAAACATTTAAGAAATCTTACATTTGATATGGGTTATAAGTATTGACTTTTCCTTTTGGAAAGAGCTTTATTTTGTTATAGAATTTTAATTTTGTTATAGCATCATCTATATGTTGGGATTCATGGGTTATCATACTTAGCCACAGCAGTCATAATCTGCAGGCATGTGTTGCCTGGGAGCTCATTTGTTGACTCTGAATTCCACTCTCTGGGAACCTGAAAGGCCACCCTCAGCGCGGGCTCCACTCCACTCATGCCTTACTATATTGTGAGGAGGGAGAAGGGAAGCAGAATGAGAAAACAGGCTTTCCCAATCCCCTCTCTTGCTGGCAATGGGACCATGGTGTCCCTGGGGGTATTATTTTAAGCTTTCTGTGGGTTTGTTTAGAGCAATGAACTAACTAAAACTTGGTGCAAAGGATTCTTTTTCCCCCATCTTGATTCTGTAGCTTGCAGTGAGCTGCACACTCCATCGCTAGATCGGAAACCAAATAGTTTTGTGGCTGTGAGTGTCACCACCCCTCCGCAGGCATTCTGGACGAAGCATGCGCAGACGGAGATCATTGAGGTGGGTGCTGCTGCTCCCTCGCCTTCCTTCGAGGAGCCCTCATGCTCACGGCTCTCTGTGGCCCTGGCAGAAGGGCTGTTCAGTTCTTGGGCATCTGAGGCTTCAGTTCCGTTTTTGTGAGTTATTTCCCATGATTTTCTGTTCATTTCTACTTTCTGTCCTGCTCCCCCAGGTGTCCCTTAGTCTGCCACATCCTTCATGAGTTCTGATGAGCTATTGGTTGCTGTTCTAAAGAAGTGATCCTATGATTGGTTTGCTTTTAAGAGATGAGACCCAACTCTTCCTGTCACTTCCAGTTGGCTGCTATCATTATTGCTCATTAATCAGTGCCTGGGAGAGTGTTTCCTGTTAGGCTGGGACATGGCTGTGTTTTTATTAACTTTTACTTTTGCATTCTTTTGTGTTTTGTGTTGTGCGCTTTTTAAAATAATTTATATAGCTTTACCTAGGGAAGTTTACAAAATATTTTTAGATAGTTGAGTTATATATGTATATATGTATGTATATATACATATATACATATATAACTCATCTATGTATATGAGTTATGGCATGAAATGTAGGTCTTTATTTGTAATATGAATAATTACCAATTTTTACCACATTAAGCTCCATTTTAATTTTTATATTTCTGCCCTTTTATATAAGAACATAATAATACATAATTTGATCTCAAGTTTCCCATTTAGAAACCAGGCCCTTCTGAGAGTCTCTCAGAAGCTTATTTCCAAGTCAGGCCGTATATGGTCTAAGCACTTGTTGAGCTCTGGCCTCATGCCAAGCACTGTACTAACTGTTGGTACCAAACCCACAAGGGCACAGTCCTTGCCCTCAAGAGTTTCCCGTGGGGGAGGAGCTGAAATTTACCTGGTCACTTCCATGCACAGGAAAGCATGGGGAGCATTGGGGTATCAGGGTGAGGACACAGGTCAGCATCCCTTCCAGCAGGCTTCCTAGGTAGGACTTCAGGGAATTCTACCACAGCAAGCCCAGGTGGGGTCCTGGCTCTGCACATCTTGCAGGTAAGTGTGTGCTTCCAGTCTAGGACTGTACATAGTTATGTGAAGGCAGGGTGATAGCAGAGCATCATGGGAGTTTAAGAAATAACTATATCTTTCTTGGTGTGTGCAAGAAGCAAGCTTTGTAGGCTGAGCCAGGGTACTTGGGATCCGCACAGCAGCCAGCTCTGCAGGACTTGTGCAAGGACGTCTCATGAGCTGACGGGTGTCTGGGGGAGTGGTGCAGGGTGACTCCAGTGGAAGGAAGGAGTGGGAGAACAGCTCTGTGGGAACAGGCACCGGAGGGAGACCGTGTAGGAGGGGTTTGTGGTCTCCAGTCAAACCAGCTCAGCAGACAAGGAGTACCAAGGCTGAGTCCCAGATCTTCCGCCTGCTTTCCCAGGGCACATGGAGGGAAGACGGGGAGGCCTCAGCAGAACCCCTAGGAGGGGCTGCCCAGCAGGCACTGAGAGACTAGACGGCTGCTGAGGACGGGGGTTGGGGGGCATCACTCAGATACAAAGAGGGCCCAGTAACTGCTTGGCTGAGGTACTTAGCATTGCTGAAAGAGCAAGAAGGGTATGATGGATCGCTGAGGCAGAGCTGCCAGAAAATAGACACCTGTGATCTAGAAACTTGAACCTGTCCTAAAAGAGGACTGCTCTTAAAAGGTCAGCTTTAATTGTTCCAAACACAGGATTCTAGAAATAATCACTGAAACTGGCCATTTCCTCTTTGTCTGCCTGTGCACACATCTGACAGGAACAGCCCCTAAGTAACAGTCTGAATATATAGCACACCGAAAACCGTACTGCCAAGAATACATGTGGCTGGCAAACCCACATTTTTCATTTCAGGTTAGAAAAGCCTCCCCTGAGCGGGAAACCTCTAGGAATGAGGAGTCCTCTGCACCGCGTCTGCAGGGGGCCTGTTTGTCATGTCAGATCATGACTAGGTAGCTTGTCAGGCTGTCTTCCCTCTTTGGAGAGCAGGCTTCTGTGGCTGCTGTCTTGTGCTGTCATTAGCATTTGGATTGAACAAATCAGTAAAAATGTTGATTTCCTCATTCAGAAAATGTTAGGACAGTTTAAAAACAATTCCTTAAAATAGAATCCACCTCTGTTTTCTGTTCTAGGGAACCAACAATCCCATCTTTCTAAGCAGCATCGCCTTCTTTCAAGACTCCCTCATCAACCAGATGACACAGATCAAGCTGTCTGTGTACGATGTCAAAGACAGATCTCAGGGAACAGTTAAGTAACTCGCGGTTTGTGAACAGTCTCTCTTCACTAATAGTTATGTAACAGTCCGAACAAGGTGTGAGCACAAGATTGAGTTCACTGCTGGCTTATGAATTAAGCTACATCAGAGCATACTTGTGTCTTGGAATTCACTTGTGAGCATTGTGATGCGTTCATGAGGTGAAGGTGGGAGGGGTGTTACAGGAACCACCCAGTTTCCTGTGCTGTGGGATGTGGATCTGAGGGACACCAAGTACCCTTATACTGCTTCTCCCTGTCTCCCTCAGATGTATTTACTGGGCTCTGGAACATTCGTTGTCAAAGATCTGCTCCAGGACAGGCATCACAGATTGCATCTGACACTGAGGTTGGTGTTTGCTTTATACCCCTTTGGAAGGGTCTGAAGTTTTGCTCCTTCATCCTCCCTCCTAGAGACTGTCTAGGGGGAGGCAGTAGTGTCTGCCAAGGAGAGGTAAGATGAACCACTCAGTCTGCCAGGATGGTGCCTTGCTGCTCCCAGGATCCTGATGACCCAGGATGGCTGAGCTTTGCCTTCGAACCTCGCTCATCAAGGCACGATGCTCGTTGCAGGTCTGCAGAGAGTGACCGAGTAGGTAACGTAACTGTGATCGGCTGGCAAATGGAGGAGAAGTCCGACCAGCGGCCCCCTGTGACCCGGTCTTTGGACACTGTCAACGGGAGGGTGAGTGCGCACCTTTCTCGTCTCCCTCCTATCTCCGTATAGGAGGTTGGATATCTTCGTGCCTATCTGTGCGCAGTCCAGGGCAGGGCCTACTGTTTGATACTGCCTTCCATGGGGCTCCCAGGTCTTTCTCGGGTATGATGCCGCATGGAGCGGAAGGGCTCCTGTCTAACATACAAAGCCCTGCTGACCTGGAACTGGCCTGTGCTCTCTGTACCACACTGACCGCTTCTATGACACAGGATTGAGATCAGAGTATCTTGGCTAGAGGCATGTATGTGGGAAGGTGTGAGTGAAGAGGTGATGGAGACCTGTGCCCCCCATTATATTCTGGTAGTAACTGTCTTTCCTAGACACAGTCACCTCCTTCACACCTACTTCCTCTCAGGACTGTCCCTTCCTAGCCTCTGTCTCCTCATGGCCCACACAGTCTCTCACCCAGACACTATTACCAAATGAGAATTCCAATTTAAGAGCGCAACACTATCAAGGAAGCATTATAAAATACAAAGCTACCTTATTTTGCCTGAAGTATGCTCAGAACACTAGCACTGAGGATATTCTTGATACCAGAACACTGAGCCCCAAGATGAAATGACTTGAAAGACAGGTATGTGATGAAAAGTAGGCATGCGTGGAGTATGGGGAGGGCCGTCAGTGTGTGTGGCTGGGCAGCTTGTACACTGTACATTCAGCTGTCGGGTCTTGTGTGATGCACGAGGCCTCATTTCTGCGGCTGCTCTGGAGTCCCCTTCTCAGTGTTCTTGTGCTTTTCTGTACCTGTCATCAGATGGTTCTGCCCGTTGACGAGAGCTTAACCGAGGCATTGGGAATCCGATCCAAATATGCTTCTTTGCGAAAAGACACCTTGCTGAAATCAGGTGAGCAGCTTCTTCTGTTGGTGCCCTTGCCTTTCTTGTGACTGTCCATGCGCCATGATTGTCACAGACATGCCCCCAATACTCCATCTGCTGCTGTTCTTCAGCACAGCATTTCCCGCAGTATGTAGAGTCATGATCCCTTAAGGAAGGGGCTCCTTCATTTCACTCTTATTTGACATGGGTATTAGTGACTGACAGTGTTCCCGCCCAGCTCCTTACACTATAGTTACTTCCATCTTCTGACGTAGGAGGAGTGTTGGTACAGCCATTTGTCGGGCTTGGTTTAAGTGGGTTTTGGTGTTTGTTGTTGCTGTTTGCTTGCTGGTTAGCTTTCTTGGGAAAACAGGGCTTGAGGGTCCTTGAGGGCCTGAGTAAAGGGAACCATGCAGGCAGGTCTGCAGCCGTTTCACCCACAGCCTATCTTCTTGTCTTCCCACCAAAGTGTTCGGTGGCGCCATCTGCCGCATGTACCGGTTCCCGACCACTGATGGCAACCACCTACGGATCCTGGAGCAGATGGCAGAGAGTGTCCTCTCCCTGCATGTGCCTCGGCAGTTTGTGAAGCTGCTGCTGGAAGAAGATGCAGCCAGGTGAGCCCCATGGAGAGGGTGAGCACGCACCACCCCATGTCATATGCACATGCCTTAGGCTCTGCAGACCCAGGCTCCATCGCATGCTGGCTTTGTGGCCCTAGCCTTAGTTTGCTCCTCTGTCTCACAGATTGCTGGGCGAGGATTTCCCAAGGCTGTGTTCTTGAAGCCCCCAGGCTTGGCTAACATCAGTGCGTCTTCCCTTTACCTGTCTCTTTTTCCTCTCATTCATCCTGTTTGGGGCCACCGAGATAAGAGCTCGGAAGACGATCCTCCAGGGTACTCTCCTTCCACGGAGCAAAGCTCTCGTCCTGGGCATATTTTTTTTTTCAGTTCCAAGTAAGGGTGAGGCTATTTCCTGTTTGTCTCAGACTATGGCTTCCACACCTTTTTCTAAATCAGTGTTAAAGGGATTAACTAATGTAAGCAGAGTCCCAGTATCCTAAAACAGATGTTTTCATTTTCACTCCAAAAAAAAAATCAAAATTTGAGAAAAATAACAAGAATACAGTGAGTACCACATACCTTTCATCTAAGTTTTATAAACTAGTATTTTGCTGTTTTATTCTGTCTCTGTACATATTTGTATCCTGATTTTAATGTATAGTTGGTACTTACCCACACTTACATAGCTATTGTCAGCTTCTCTGGGCATCTTTCATGGTTTAATTGTCACCACACTGGGGTTGGGGTGTATGTGCCGTGGTGTCCTGTGGAGGTCCGAGGACAGCTTTGTGGACTCCATTCTCTCCTCTCACCACGTGGTTCTTGGGGATCTAACCCAGGCCGGCAGGCTTAGCAGCAGACGCCTTCATCCGCCGAGCCCTCCCCTTCACTCTCATGTTGTGATTTTTTTTTTACTGTTGCCTGCGTTCTGTTTCACTGTGCATTACTGCTTGAAAGAGCCCCTTCATTAGGCAGGGGCTTTAGAGCCAAGTGGTTGGCAGCAGGTCAGTGTGGGCAGCAAGGATGCTCAGAAAGGGAGATGGGGGCCACTCCCAGAAGTGTGAGGCTGTCGCTGTGTGCTTGACATGGAAAGGGAGTTGTTAGAGTGAGGATGGGGAGGTGAGTGGTTTCTCACATCCCCTGTCCCTTCTGTTCTGGAATGTCATCCTCCTGCAGAGAACTGTGCCAGTGCCTGAGAGGTACCTTCAAGGTCACCAGGCAGAGCTACTCCTTAACTGCTCTTTCCTCTCCCCACGCCCACTGTTGGCCTTGAGCATGGACCCCAGTTCCTATAAAGTTTCTCCGTGTGCTTCCCTTGTGCTCAGTGATCACTCACATCACCCTGCGACTGGCCACTTGATTGCCCCTTAACTGCTGTAACTGCTGGCCGGGCCCCCAGAGCAGCACAGCTGCTTCTCCTGTACTCTGTGTGTGATCATCACAGTTCCAGGGGAGGTGAGTCAGCCCTGCGGCCTGCTGTGTGTGTCTTGTTTCCAGAGTGTGTGAGCTGGAAGAGTTGGGGGAGCTGTCTCCTTGCTGGGAGAGCCTCCGAAGGCAAATTGTCACCCAGTATCAGACCATCATCCTCACCTACCAGGAAAACCTGACGGACCTCCATCAGTACAAAGGTGGGTGTGGTACTGTCCTCCCAAGGTGCATGCATAGCCCACATTCCCAGCCAGATCTCTGAAGGCCTGGGTCGCTCAGACTCTCACTGAGTATCTTGAGTGGGTTTTTAAAAATAGATTCTCATGTAGGTGTGAATTATTTCAACTCTGGGGTTTTCAGATCTTAATTAAAATGATAAATTGGTGAATTGCAAGAAGTCTTTCTATGGTGCTATTTCCTAAAACAGCCACTGTAGGATAAGGTTGAAGCAAGGCAGGTTCTCAGGTTATCTTGGTTCATGTGGGTTCTTCTTAGTCTTACACCACCGAGGACCAAAAGGATATGAACTATTTGCCTGAAGCCAAGTAGTATTCTAGTTTAAATATTCAATGTCATTTTTACTGAATGTGTAAGTTGTCAGGGTGCAACTCTCTATTTTAAGGCTTAAAAGAGAAAGTTCAGACAGCTCAACTTTTTTTTTTCTTACTTGCTTTTTCTTCTCCCCAGGCTGGAGGCTGGGGGTCAAGTCCAGGACTCCCTCCTTGCCAGGAAAGCACCCTGCCACTGTTTATTCTTGAAAATGATATTTGATTTTCAAACTGTGTGAATTTTTTTAATCTATTTTCTTTTTATTCCAAATGGAATGAATTTTTTGTTTCTTAATTGTTTTAGTCTTTCAAAGTACTTTTTTTCTTATGATTTTTTTTATAAAGATGCATTTTTATTTTATTTTTGAGATTATTATTACAGCATTTCTCCCTTCCCTTTCCTCCTTTCTTTCAAAATATTCTTTATCTCTGGTGTCTTTCCTTCTATATCATTCTTTGCCAATTTAAGGAAAATCTTAAACCCTTAATGTGACTTTCATACAGAATATAAGAACTTGTCCATAAACTTAGCTGAGAGGAAACCAGGCTCAGACACGTCCAGGGCTCAGACACGTCCAAGGGCATCGTTTAGAGAGATGGAAGCATTTGCTTGAAGGGTTGAGGCAGCTGCCCATGCTGGATAAACGCTCTTGAGGAAGCGTGAAGTCCGTGCAAACCTGAGTTTACTAGGACAGAGCTTCTCAATGTCACAAGCACCCAGCTGTTCTGAATCTTAGTTCAGCACAGGCCTTGGTTGTATTTCTTGCAGTGTCACAAGACAGGCACACTGAAGGTCTGAGAGTCACTGTGTGGCTGTCAGACTCGTGTGACAAAAGGCAGGACACACAGCTGTGCTGTGGGATGTTCTGTATGGCAAATGTGTTGCTAATAAAACACTGATTGGTCAGTGGCTAGGCAGGAAGTGTAGGCGGGGCTAACAGAGAGAATTAAAAAGAACAGGAAGGCAGAGGGAGACTCGGCCAGCCACTGCCAGGACAAGCAGCATGTAAAGATGCCGGTAAGCCACGAGCCATGTGGCAAGGTATAGATTTATGGAAATGGATTAATTTAAGCTATAAGGACAGTTAGCAAGAAGCCTGCCACGGCCATACAGTTTGTAAGCAGTATAAGTCTCTGTGTTTACTTGGTTGGGTCTGAGCGGCTGTGGGACTGGCAGGTGAAAGAGATTTATCCTGACCGTGGGCCAGGCAGGAAAACTCTAGCAACACAGCTGTGTCTGCCGGAGAGCCGCAGATGCATCGTTTCTTACTAGTTGGAATGTTGATTGCTTCGCTCTTCAGTCGTCATGTGCATCTGCAATCCCTTTGGGTTCCTCATGTCGTTATGGATTCTGGATTCTGATCTAGAAATAACATGGTGGCAGCAGCTGGTTACATCGTCCGAACTCTCCAGTGACAGGCACGTGTGAGGGACTTACTGAGATGTCCTGGAGAGGGCAGGCAGGCTTCAGGGCGTGTGACCGTGTGTATCTTGATGGACCTAAGGTGAGGAGCAAACCTCTCATCACTTCGGATTGAGATGTACTGTCTCACGAAGACCAGTTTCTAGGCTCTTGGATGACAGCAGTCTGTAGAGTTGGCAGGTAGTCTCTGACATGGTCCACTGGCTTTTATAGTGGTGTTGGCATCACACTGCCTGCCTAAGATCACATCTGTGTGTCATGTCTGTGAGTTGAACTGAGTCACAGGAGGGATGGCCTCATCACTACTGTAACCTAAAGGTCCTTATCCCTGGCTCTGCTCACCAGATAGCATCTAGAGCCAGTCCCTTACCGTCTTGAGAGGCCACTCAGAATTTTCTAGGCCTCGGTTGAGATACACCTGCTTCCATGCATCAGCAGGTCTAGGTTACTGCTTTCCTACTGGTGCATGATCATGTTGATGGCTCTGTTTTCTTGTGTTCCATTTCTTAGGTCCTTCATTTAAAGCAAGCAGTTTGAAAGCAGATAAAAAGTTAGAATTTGTTCCCACAAACCTGCACATACAAAGGATGAGAGTTCAAGACGATGGAGGCTCAGGTACTTATTTTTCTTACCCTGTTGTTGAATTGCGTTCTACTCCTTCCTTCCTGTATACTTGGTCCCTGAGTTGCCCTATATCTGGCTCATTTTCCCTGTATGCTTCATTGCTGGGCAACAAAAGAAAACAATACACACACACACACACACACACACACACACACACACACACACACACGCCCCTTTGAAGAATTTCAGTTACAGAATCCAAACCTCTTCCTTATAGATCTTCAACTTCCTTTGGTTTTTATGGCAGCAAGTTGCCCATCAATGAGCCTTTCCCAGAAGGAGTAGATGGGTTTACCTTCAGATGCCAACTTCCTTACTGAATAGTTAGAATTGGGTCCAGCAAGCTCTTTATCAGCCTTGGCATGTAGGACCAGGGAGCCATAGACTGTTTGCATGTGGGCTGTAGGGTCCCAGAGTGCTGTGCATATTGCTGTTGCTGGCCTGTCTGCAGACCTGACCGCAGAGTAATGGAGGAAAGCTTTCTGTCACTCAGATCAGAACTACGATGTGGTCACTATCGGAGCCCCAGCAGCACACTGCCAAGGTTTTAAGTCAGGAGGTCTTCGAAAAAAGCTGCACAAGTTTGAAGAGACCAAGAAACAGTAAGTGAAGGAGGGTATTTGTGGTCCTTGTACAGCTGTGTTTGATGTTTGTGAGTTAAAATAAAGAATCAAAACAAAACTGCAGAAAACATGCAGCCATCTGATCTGCTTCTGCGTGGCTGGAGGAGCTGCCTTAGGGACCCCGTGCTACTGTGTGTGTGCATGTGGTTGAGTGAGTGAGTAGTGAGGGCACCTAATCAGTAGTCCACACTTTCCAGGTGAGCAGCATACAGAGAGCCACTCCTGAGTCTGGCCTTAGGCAGCCGTCTGTATGTAGTTCCTGCTAGCTCAGCTACCTTTAGAATCTCTGGTCAGCCTCTGACAAGTCTGTACTCTCAGGGGTCATTTCTATAATCCCTAAAGCCCCTGGCACTTTGTGTCCTTTCCTAAAGGATAGCGTGGCACATATTCCAACTGTTGAAAGGATCCAGAGGGTTGTACAGTTCTGTCCTGAGCAGGATATTGCCAGATAGGCAGGGTGTGGAAAGGCCTCTCAGATGAAGCATTCCTTGGATATCTTTCGAAATGTCACCTGGCAAAATTTAAATGGATCCAAGGGGTGTGAGGGGTGTGAGTGTAATACATGAGATGAGTGATGATCCTTTGGTAGAATGTGAGATGGAGAAAGTAGCAAAAGGTCTCAGTTTCAGGAGACTAATTATGGTCTGAGTGAGTTTGCACCACTGTGGAACATGCATGTGTGTAGTAAGGTGAGGTAGAGAGGAGAACAGAGAGGCAGGGCCAGTCCAGTTATCCCGGAAGGAATAAGGTGGCGGCAGGTGGGTTAGCAGAAAGGTCTCAAGGAGGGAGTAAGACAGAGGGTTACTGGAATGCCCCTGCAGACTGTGATCTTGAGTTGAGAGTAAAGTGTTTGAGAGACATGAAGCAAAGGTCCAGGGAGCCCCCAGAGACTCCCACGTGGTGGCTTGTAGAGGCAGGTGGAGGAAGGTGCCAGCACAAATGGGGTGGATTGGTCATTGCCCAGTTCTGCTGCTGTGGCCAGAGTAAGGGTACTGTATGACGGGATCAGGATGCTGGACAGGTTAGAACAGTGGCCCATCGGAAAGACAGGTCAGAGTGCCACTGATGTGGGTGATGACTGAGCAGGGAGTAAGAGAGGACATTCTCAGAGAGGTTGCCTTTCCAGTATGTCGACCAGCCCTGGATGTGGGAGGAGAAGCCTGGCAAGGCTGGGCTCAGCAAAGCCTTTTCAGCGTTCTAATGAGGCCTTCAGACAGCCTTGATCACTTCCTACCGAGCAGACAAATCGCATGGCCACACTTGCCTCACCATTCATGTCCACAGTGTCCCAGGGAGGGGAGGAAGTGCAGAGTTTCCACTGGCTATCCCAGTGGAGTCAGCCGAAGTGTGTGTGTGTGTCCCGCCATTGCCTGATGCTGTGTGGAAAGAGTGAATATATGAGCTGAGATGGTGTGGTTTCCTGAGAGAGAAAGTCCATTCATTCTAGGTGACCCGTCAGGAGGGGACTCCTGAATATCCCTGGTCCCTGAAAGGTTGTAGTTTTGATACCAGATGACTTTATATTTTAGCTTCAGAACTTATTTTCCCAATGCCTCTTGTGCATTTTCAAATATCTAGTACAGATGTTAGGTAACTTTGTACTAATGTCATAAACCCACTTTCCAGCAGAGTTTACTCTCGGAGCTTTCCTTTAAATGTGCACATCCTGTGCCCTAGTGGGATATCCCTGGGGCTTGAGGACAGGCCACAAACTTGCTCCAGAGAATAAGGATTGAACTCCTAAGTTTGTTTATTCCCGTAATTATAGCCTCAACAAATTACCTCTAAGTATTTTGAGAAAAAGAAAATCAGTCAGTGTTTAAATTTTGTTTTGCCTGTAGTATTTTGCTAACAATCGCTAATGCTTCGTTTTTGGTTTTTTTTCTTTAGCAGTTTTGAGGAGTGTTGGTGAGTTTTCTGTCTGTGGAGAGAGTGTGTTGATTCTTGCTCTTATGCAGAGAAAGCCTGTGCTGTCCTTCATCTGGGGTGGCTCCATCCCATTCGGCGCGTGGCTCTAAGTTACATGTCCTGTAGGCAGAGCTCTTCCTTCCAACTGCAATGTTCTTTGATGATGAATAGCCAGTCTGCAGCCTGCAGCCTGCAGCCTTCCTTTCAAACCTGACAGCAGTGTCTTCCTGCGCTCAGTAGAGACAGGCTCCAGTCTGCCTCCTCCCAGTATGCAGAAGAGCTTTGGGGCCCTGGATGCTGGAGGATTACATCAGCCTCCTGGTACATTTGGTAACATATACCTTTACCCAGTGAACCATCTTGTTGATCCAAGGCTATTGGGAACCTTTTTTTTGTTTTTTATTTCAACACATGGTAGGCAAAGCTTCATCACTGTGCTGTGCTCCAACCATTTTAAATTTTTTTTATTTTGAGACAAGGCTTGCTAAGTTTACCCAAGCTGGCCTTGAACTTGAGGTTTTTTCTCAAATTTCTAACCCTCCTGCCTCAGCCTTCAGTGTCTGGGATTACAGATCTGTGACATCAGGCCCAGTTAGTCTTCATTTACAAGAGTTATGAAGCCTTTGAGTTTTCACTTTCCCTGTCTGATCGAGCCAGTTACATTTTCATAATACTTCTTAATTTGTGCTGACTTTAGTGGTGGTCTTGTTAAGGGCAGTTTACCCATTGGATAGCAGAAGAAGAGCTGAGAGACCCTTTCCTCCAGAGAATTAGATGGGAGCCAGAAGCTACTATGTCTATCTAAGCTCTATTCCTTAGTCCCAGACTGAGAAACCAGCAACTCACCAAGAAGAGGCCCCACAGCCCTTGATCTAATGACCCATGAGGCTTTGGGGCTGGGGCTAGATCCTAGTTGAGATGCCAGGGCTCTGCTGGGAACACACAATGGCCTGAAGTCCTGAGAACCCACAAACACACCTAAGGTGAGGCATCACCAGTTTTCCCTTAAGGGGCCCCTTCCCTGGAGTCCTGAGGGATGAAAGAAGGCATCTGGGAGGGATGCTGCTCTGCTCCCCTTCCTCCATAGTTGTTTTATAGAAGTATCCCTTTTCTCTCCTGGGCTTCTCTGGAGGGAGGCTCACTCTTTTCCACAGCAAGATGAGTCAAATCCCTAATGCCCTGAGGGATAACCATGAAAATATGACATGGAGAGCCAAGGGCCCCACTGCCCCTTGGTAAGTTCCAACCCAGGTATTTTATGTGAACCGTATCTGGAAAGTTCTTCGGATTCCATCTTAACTGAAAACTCTAGACCTTGCACATCTCAGAAAGGGCTTGGTTACTCCCATCCTTTCACTCTCTTCTCCCAGGATACCAAACATTCCTGAGACAGTTGGGGAACCTTCCCACTTGTGGCAAAGGGACACCCAAATCTGGGGCGGGGGACCCAGTTCCACAGGCCTGTCAGCTATGCATTGACAGCCTTCCTCAGGCTGTCCTGTTATCCAGAGTAACTCTGCATGCAGGTACTCAAGCTTACATGGCACTCTGTGTTTAGCCCCTGGCCTCCACTGTGAGGAGGGATGAGTCAGCATCCCTGGGCTAGGGGTTTAACATAAAGCCCAAGGACCGCATATAGGCCATTGCCTCCTGGGCCTGTTGCAGGAAGAGCTGAGAGCCCAGATAATGAGTAGAACAGAGATGCCCTCCCCTGGAGGACTGTGTACTACAAGGCAGTAGAGCCTCTGCACCCCACCCCATTGCCTTGGTGTGGCTCCTGATTTTGGAGTCAACTAAATACATGCACTACCTATTCCTGATGTCCCCAAGAGTAGTTCTTTGAACTTGCCCATATGTACCTTCACCACGTGCCTCCATGTGTCAGTCCTAGAGGGGTGCTCTAACGTGCCTTCTTAGAGCACAGGGTGCGTGGGGGTGATGGGCGCCTGTCAGAGTGTGTGCAGCCGTGGACATGCCAAGTAGACCTACACACACAGCATATAGCACATATAGACTCTAAAGGCTGAGGACCAGTGAGAACAGATTCTTCTTTTTTTTTTTTTTAATTCTTTTTTAAAATGTATTTCCAAGATCCGATTGTCCCAAGTGGGAGCTGTTCATTTGGGCAAGAGGTTGCAGATTGGAAGGCAGCTCCTGCACGCAGTGCTGTGGAATGACTCTAGTGCTGCACAGGCTCATCGCCATCTGCTGCATGGGCTTCTGGCAGATCCATCATCGTCCGCTGTGGTGTGTGGCCTTGTGGTGGTGGTGTTTCTTTCTGGGGCAGTTTGGTTTGTGGTGTTTGCATGTTTGCCCTGTAGTCTGGAAAGAGAAAGGGCAGTGGCGGTTTCTTTCTGACTTGCTTCTGGGCCTCCCTGGAAAAGTCTCAGGTGACTCTCATTTCCAACAAGTGGGGGAGGGTATGGTAAGGGTCACACTCTACTCTTCATATTGCCCCTCATCCCTGGAACTCAAGGCCATCCCTTTATTCCAGAAGGAAAGGGACAACATTCTGTCCTGAGCTCAGTATCCTCAAATCCTAGCAGACCTCTGCGTTGGTGACTTTTATATCTCCTCCTTATTTTTTCAGGCATCCTCAGATAGTCTCAAAAACAAATTAATAATGTTTGATTGATTGAGACCTGAGCTAAGAGACATAAGCTTATTGTTGCCATCTTGGATGACCACTCATGCTGACCTCACCCATGAAGCTAGGGCATATGGAGTTGGCCCCTCA
The DNA here is from genome assembly GCA_902168405.1 of Peromyscus aztecus. Lineage (NCBI taxonomy): Eukaryota > Metazoa > Chordata > Mammalia > Rodentia > Cricetidae > Peromyscus > Peromyscus aztecus. The sequence goes on along the minus strand of CABHPQ010171732.1, from coordinate 39,251 downwards.
GAGGCTCCTGATTATGCTGGGCAGCAGCTGGCCTGGCACTTTGACATCTCGTTCCCATATACATATGCTGCTCGGTGGTGAGGATATGGGAAGGAGGAAGGACTGGGGTTTCAGAGGCACTGAGGTGTTGGGCCTGCCTCTATTGGCAAGGTCTCTGCTCTCTCTTATGGAATGCTGTTGTCAACGTAAGGATGTCCTGAAACACAGGAGAGAGAAAGGAATCCCAGTGGTGGGAACTTGCTGTGGTTAATATGTAAGAGAAAGATGTGGGTTTGCTCACAGGAAGTCTAAAGGCACTGATGAAGTCTAAAGGCCAAATGAAGAAGCAAACGTTAGGGTGTGGTTTTTGGTTCTTTGGTTTTCTGTTTTGTTTTAACACATAGTCCAACATCTATTGCAGTGTAGTAATTTGATCCTTTCTGGTGTAAGCAGACTCTACATCTCTATTGAAGGACTGCTTATAAGTTAATAGATGAAATTCCCAGGTAAGACCCCAGCATTGGGTAATTATTACAGTGACATTCCAATGCATTTATAGACATGTTCATGCTTGTGGTAAATATACAGACACAGGTATAAGTACACATAAAAGCCTTAGTCTTCTACATATATTTTATGCTTCTCATTAGATTAAAAAAAAAAAGTATCTTCCAAGATTGACCTTTACCCATCAGTGACTACACCTCTTTATTTTAGGGTTAGACACCTCTGTATTTTAGGATTAGTTGTGGGTGGGGTGGATGATTTTGGAGAGCCCCTTAGGACCTGTTGTTCCTTTTAGTACATCATCTAGCTGCCAGTCCATAATCTACATACCACAGGACATCATCCGAGCCAAGGAGATCATTGCCCAGATCAACACCCTGAAAACCCAAGTTAGCTACTACGCGGAACGGCTCTCAAGAGCAGCCAAGGACAGGTCTGCCACTGGCCTTGAGAGGACGCTCGCCATCTTGGCAGACAAGGTAGGAAGGGCTGCCCAAATGCAGGTGGGGTGGAGAGGTCCCTTGGGTTTCTGGAAGCAACTAGACCACCAAGGGCCACCCAGGCATGTCTAGAGCTGGCCTTAAGAAAGTGGCACTGTGATGACCTGGAAGGTTTCTCTTTTATTAAAGTCCACATCCCAGAAATTCACAGGGAAGTTTGGGGATCTGCCCATGGTCAGAGCCCAGGTTGTGACTCTCAGGTGTGGCTTGAGGCCAGTATGTTGATGTGTCTTCTAGCAAGTAAATCCTTGCATTTATTTTCTTGGGACTCGTTGCCCACATCAGCTTCCTTAGTGACTTCCTAGTCAGCACCTATGTAGTAGCAATTATTCAGACATAAGAAATGAACAGTGTAATCTTATTGGCTTATATAGAATTAATTTTAAAAGTTCTGTCTAACATAACACAGTCCTGATTAAAAAAATCTCCATACTGAGAGAGTGGCTATATCAGCTTCTGATGGATAGTGTTCTTTCCAATTACTCAGTCTCTCTCCCTTCGCACACAGATTCTGATTACACCTCTCCACCCACACCTGATTTGCTGGGTAGGAGCTGTTGTTCCTGCTCAGAATGTGTTATATTCTTCACATGAGTTTGCACAGTATAAAGACAGACCAGGACCACTAAGAAAGGAAGCTACAGTCGTCAGCAGCAGAACTAGGAATGGCAGAACTCTTGTTGCAGGCTCCGAGACCAGAAATGTAATACCAGGAGTCCAATAGTTCAGAGCCTGGAACTTTCAAAACTGCTCTAGTGGTTGAACAAAAGTAATGTGTGACTTCTGGGGACTAGCCTCTGCCAGGCTGGGACACATTCCACCATGCTGTCAAGGCTGGAGTATGAGCCCTTTTCTCCAGTGAGCTGGAGTCAAAGGCAAGCAGAGGCAAAAATGTCAGCTAGGATTCTTCAGCCCCTTTTCTTCTTCCTTGACCACTTCTGGGATAAACAGATCTCAAGCACGCCCCTGTGTTTTCTAGTCTAGTAGGAAATTCTTGCAGATATATCCCTGCTGCCTTTGTATTCAGATACCCTAGAGAATGCTATCCTAGTAGGCTCTGTGGAGCAGGGTGGGTGGCAGAAGCCTTGGCCGTAGCCTGTCTCTTTCTTCAAGAGAAAGCATGCTTAGCAGCCCTGGTTTGTGTGTACCTACAGACCCGGCAGTTGGTCACTGTCTGTGACTGTAAGCTGCTGGCCAACTCCATCCATGGGCTGAATGCCGCACGGCCTGACTACATCGCTTCCAAGGCCTCCCCTACCTCGACTGAGGAGGAGCAGGTGATGCTTCGGAATGACCAGGACACCCTCATGGCCAGGTGGGCAGGGAGGAGCAGCCGGTCTTCCCTGCAGGTGGACTGGCATGAGGAGGAGTGGGTGAGTCTGCTGCCCCTGCCCGTTGGCCTGCTGCTGAACTTGGAAACGATAGAACTACTGCCGGTGTCCTCCCTCACAGAGTGCCCAAAAGGCCGGCCCCTTTGTTAGCAGGCTCCAGCTCTGCTTCCCTGATGGTCCTAGTCCGCTTGATGCTGAGAAGTAGACTGTTTTCAGACCACAGTGGGTGTGAATTGTACATGATTGTGCTGGGAGCCAGGCCTCTCCTCTTCCTCAGTCCTCGGCTCATCCTTTGCCCTTTAGTGCTCTTTGTGTTCAACTACAGGAGCTCAGGTGCTCAGGCTACTACTACCCCTGACATGTCACCTCGGTGTTCCAGAGTTGGCTGGAGAGCTGGATCCTTGTCTCTTTAGGAAGGGAACAGCCTACAACTTGTTGCCATTAGTTGGGGCTACTGCTCAGAGGCATCCTGTGAAGCATGGAATTTTTAATTGGCAGCAAAGTGTTCCTCCAGCCCTGGCAGCCTGTGGTCTGTGTGGGTTTCTGCAGCTCTCTTCCAGCCTGCCCTGTCCTCCTCCCAACTCCCTCACCCCCTGCCACCAGCTGTTTCCATTCGTGTCCATCAGAAGGAGACCTCAGTGTGTGATGACTGTAGGTGTTCCGCAGTGGAAGGGGGAAAGAGATAATGAGCTCTTAGTGCGCTGGGGCCTGTTGGGTGAGGCTGGAAGGCTGTCTGTCTTCCACAGAGTTGGCAGTGAATGTCTGCTAAGCTTTCAAGTCACTGACCACAGGCTGCAGATTGTCTTTGCGGAGCCAATCTGACTTGAACAGCAATGTAGACATTATCAGGCCGGGACTAAGGGAGAGATGGGGGAGGCTGTGTTCTGTCTGTTCTTGTTTTTCTGTTGCACAAATTGACCCCAACAGTCTTCTTGGTTTGAAGGAGAAAGTGTGGCTGAATGTGGACAAGAGCCTGGAGTGCATCATCCAACGGGTAGACAAGCTGCTGCAGAAGGAGCGTCTGCGTGAGGAGGGCTGTGAGGACGTTTTCCCCTGTTCAAGCACCTGCTCCAGCAAGAAAGGTAACCGGGGCAGCCAAGCCTACTGGATCAGACCGGAGGACCCCTTCTGTGACGCCCCCTCCTCGACATGTCCCTCCTCCATGCCCACTGCTGCATGCCATCCTCACCCAAGCACACGTGCGTATGCATCCACGCTTCCCACACTGCCTCGACTCGTGCCTCATCACTTGTGTGTCTGTGTCTCTGACTCCATGCCTGCCTCCCCCAAGCAGACTACAGGGAGGGCTGTGAGGTGGCGCAGGATGTCAGCAGGAGTCCACATGCGTAGAGCAGCAGATAGGCAGGGTGGAGACTCCTGTCATCTCTCCATGCAGCTGGAGCCCACCGAATCTGCAGCTCCGCCATGGGCAGACTGGGCCCTCCTGGGCCACAGTGTCCTGGCTGGAAAGTCTTTTCAGGTTTGTAAGCCAACCTGAGAACCTGAAGGGGACTGGATGCAGATGTCTCTGTGGTGTTATTTTTGTTCTGTTGGGAATGGATAGACTGATTGAAAAAACAATAGTGAGCTTTGTAGGAACGATGCTAGATGAGGGGTGCTTGCAGCCTCACGGGCTCTTCTCATTGGGCATACTCTTATCCAGCATGTTGCCTAGGGTCTTGTAACTCAGTCAGAGGGCAGGTTAGTTAGAGTGACCTGTTTGACACCCACTCTTAGAGGGGGTCCTTGAGTGTAGAACAGTGCCATGCAGCGGCACACTTCAGAAAGGGACACAGGGCACGTTGAATACTGCCCCCAAGATAGCTTGAAGCCTGAGGACTGATGTGTCTAAAAACAAGTGGGTCCTTGGTCCCTCCTCTCACCTTGGTGCCTCTCACCTTTTCTGTAAGAGCTGGAGAAAACCTGGGTCAAGTCATCTGAGCCCTGGCTGCACACCTAGCTCCTGCCTCCTCTTCACTCTCCTTGGGAAGCTTGAAGGTGCAGTAAGGACAGTCAGGACGGGCAGGGTTAGGGCTCGTGTGATGAGGACTCTGAGATTCTCACTTGACAGAGGCATTGAAGGCAGAATCCTGCGCCTTTACCAGAGTCTCCGATAAATCCTCCATGCGTTGTGTGTCCTTTGCCTCTCACCTGTCTGCAGTGTTTCTGGGGCGCTGTCCTACCTGAGCCTCTGTTTAAGCAGTGTCTACATCATCTACTTTTCTGTCTCGGGGGATTACAGCCGTCACCTTTCCAAGTCTGTCATCCATTCATCGAACTAATTTGTGTCTGTTTTGTTCTCATTTTCCTGTTTAATTTTTTTCTCCAAGTTCATTACTTATTTCTCTTTAATACTAACTTGTCTGTAGGACTAGGGATGTAGTTAAGTGGTAGATCACCTGCCTACTTTGTATGAATGAGGCCACTTCAGGACTAAAGGAGAAGTATATATAATTTTGTTTGTAACTTCAAATATTTTCTGCAGATATGGAGAAAAAATGGTTAGATATTTTAAAATTTAGGAGCTAGTGTGTTGTGTGATCAGGCTGTTTGTCTTTGTGACTCACTTGTCTGTGGTGCTTGTCCTAGTTGGGTTTCTATTGCTGTGATAAAACACCACGACCAAAAGCAACTTGGGGAGGAAAGGGTTTATTTGAGTTTACAGCTTATAATCCATCATCCAGGGAAGTTATGGCAGGAACTCAAGACAGGAACCTGGAGACAGGAAATGACACAGAGGCCATGGAGGACACTCCTTGCTCAGCCTGCTTCCTTATACAGAGATGGCACCACCCAGAGTGGACAGAGCGTCCAACATCAGCCCCTAAATAAGAAAATGCCCCTAGGGGCTTGCTGAAAGGCCAAAGGCTGGATTGTTAACCCAGGACTTGTGTACACCCCGGCCTCATGTAAGCCCAAGATCACATGCTGAAATTTGCGAGTGACTAGGGAGAAAGTCCATAGTGGTCATCAAATCTCAAGGGACTCCATGACCTAAGACCAGTTAGGAATCACTAATCTGAGAGTACCAGAGGAGTCTCCTTTCTCCACTTGGGTTGAAAGGTCTGTTTACCAAACTGAGTTTTCCTCTAAGTAAACTCTCACAGGAGTAGTCCCACCCTGAGATCACCACAGTCATTCATAAAGCAGGCTCCTAAACTCTCCTCCTCATTCATGACTCAGAGTCCTGGAGGAGAGGTTATGGAGTGGCAAAAATAAACAAACATATACAAACATGTAGTTTTTCAAGGCTTGGGATAATTCTCATTAGCCAGATAGAGGTTGAAAAATCGCTGGCTGCATCGGTTCACACCCATTGAGGGTTCCTGTCCGTTAGCTAGCTGGTCTCAGGGTTTGAGTTCTGACCAAAGAGGCTGAGCTCTTCAACTTACAGAAAGCTTTATATTTTCTTTCCTCTTGTCAGTTTAAGAAGTCATGTCCAAACACAACAGAGGAAGAACCCCTGCTCATCCCCCCCGACAAACCCCTAAAACTCCTTCTGGCTAGTTTTGGGGATCTGAAGCCTTCTTATTTCAGTTCCCTATGGACGTCCTTTGAACTGAAGTTCAGACACAAAATGAAATTCACTTTTACTTTTTTGATGCCTTTTCAAACTGTCTTTTTTCAGGTGGCACATCCGTTTAACTAGGAATTTTAGCATTTTTTAAGGGCAATGTGAAATTGAAATTACATCCCAGTAAGACTCAGCAAAAGTGGACCAGAATCAAAATTGGTGTGCTTTGAAGACCTGAGGGACAGCCTAACTGGAGGACAGTCTATTGGAGGACAGTCTAACTGGAGGACAGTCTAACTGGAGGACAGTCTAA
>CABHPQ010171732.1:2165-33097 GCA_902168405.1 Peromyscus aztecus | reverse complement strand
TGGAGGACAGTCTAACTGGAGGACAGTCTAACTGGAGGACAGTCTAACTGGAGGACAGTCTAACTGGAGGACAGTCTAACTGGAGGACAGTCTAACTGGAGGACAGCCTAACTGGAGGACAGTCTAACTGGAGGACAGTCTAACTGGAGGACAGTCTAACTGGAGGACAGTCTAACTGGAGGACAGCCTAGCTGGAGGACAGCCTAACTGGAGGACAGCCTAGCTGGAGGACAGTCTAACTGGAGGACAGTCTAACTGGAGGAGTTTCCTAATTGGAGCCATCTTCCAAATCACACAGCTTTTACATTTAGTTTAATTGGATTTTAAAGACTGGCATATGGTTCCTTTGGCATCTTGGCTTTATCATTAGGCCGTACCAGTTTGAGGGTCAGCCGTAGATTCTGAACCCTGGATTCTCCAGTAAACAGGGGCAGTGGGCTCCACAGTTGACACGCAGACTTGATTGGTCAGTCTGTCTCATTCGATGTTGTAAGCTAACATGGGCTCCATCATTGCACCATCATCAGTGTGGCATCTGTGGCGTTGTGTGCGTTGGTTCACTCGTCTAGAAGAACATTGTATGTTGATGTGTTAGCAACATGGATGTTGGCTCTGGTGAATCACTGTTGTTCACCACTGAGAGGGCTCAGCTGCTCACAGCAGCAGGAATGCTGCCCTTGGGAAACTGAGTAAGAGGCACCTGGGCCCCAGGCCTCTTCTCCATGTTTAACCACCTTGCTGCAAGCTGCTAATGCAGCAGCTCTGAGACTGAGTTGCTCATGTTTGAACTGTGTGCTGCTCCTTAATCATCCCTGTTGCCCTCCATTTCTGTGCAGATTGCAGCCCCCCTCCTGAAGAGTCCAGTCCAGGTACGTGGTCTCCATTCAAGGTTCCTGCTGGTGTCTTTTAAATATTCAGGGAGTACTTGTAGCTCAGTTATTTAACATTGGTTTGTGTTCCCATAGTTGGGAAAATTCCTCAGGACTTCCTTTGTTTTGAGGTTTGGTGAGGGACCTGTGGGACTGAGGGAATTAAGGCCTGAAGCAGGCTGCTAGATGTGTTTTTCTTTCTGTATCCTAAAGCCTTTTCACAAGATTTACTTCTGAGTGCATTGGGTCCAGTGGTGGGTGATCTGATTTAGAAAGCTACATGTTTGTGAACGTTCCTTGTCCGTTCACTTGAACTCTTGCACATAGCTCTAAAGGCACAGTTGGATGATTTGTATCCACTAGGGATGTGATGGTGTAGCAGCCTCTCGTCAGCTTCTGGATGCAGCTTTAGGACTCTTACCAGACATCGATCTGGGCCTCAGTTGGGATTACTGCTAAAAATGAAATCTTTCTGCTACATTTTCATGGAGAACCCAATGTCCCTGGTTCTAGCTCAGGGGTTGGTGAACTATGGTCTTGAACTAAATCCTGGCCACAGCCTGCATTTATAACGTTTTGTCTATCACCTATTATCTTGAGTTGTGCAGCAGAGACTCTGTTGCTCTCCTAGTCTGTAAAGACTCTGTTGTAGGTTGTGCCAACCCCTGATCTAACTCCTAATGAGCTTCCTGTATATGGCTTGTGGTTTTTTTCACAGTATGCATGCCCCTCTCTTCCCTCAAACAGTTTTTTACTCAAAAAAAAAAAATTAGCTATATGATCAGTCCAATGATTGCATATTTCTGGGTAGATGTAAGATGGAAAGATACCTGCCTAATATCTAGAGTACAGCAAACAATGGGCACAGGATTTATGGAACCATTTCTGCCCACTGACACAGTGCCATGAGTCCACTGACTGGGACCACCTGGCAGCAGGCCCAGAACCGCACTGAAGTAGTATCTAACTGGGCTCATCATGCCTTCCCAGTTTGCTTTTGGTCCCTTTATAGTTCTCTTTCCCCAGACATCAGTGGAGCAGCCGTGAGTGGGTCTTAGGTCCCAGTGTCATGGATGAGCCCTCAGGGCCATGGAGCCTTAGAGATGCACAGTTAACCTTGCTCTCTACTTGCCTGCAAGTCTGGGACCATGGCCAGCAGTGAGGACCAGAAGGGGTGACCTGTGAGCCTGTGGCAGCAGCTCAGGGGCTCTTCTCCACTCTGGTTTCTTTCTGGCTTGAGAAACTCTTCCTCCACTCGGGAAGCACTGGTGGCTTTTCCACAGTTGATGTTAAATGGAGAAAAATGGTTCCCTGCCAGGAGTCCTGTACTGCATATTTAGTCTGTATTAAACACACACAATCCAGAGGCTGGAGAGATGGGTAAAGTGTTTGCCGCGTGATCATGAGGATCTGATTTCAGAGTCCCCAGCACCCAAGAGAAAAGCCAGGCATGGCAGAGCATGCCTGTAATCCCAACACTGGGAGCCAGGTGGAGACAGGCTGGTCCTGAGGTTGCTGGCTGGCCAGGAGGTCGGCCGGTTGGTGAGCATCAGGTTTATCAAGAGACCCTCTCTCAAAAAGTAAGATGGGAGTGATAGGAGAGGACACTAGACATCAACTTCTAGTCTTCACGCATGTTGTACATATGGATACACACCCCTACACGTGAGCACATACATGCATATGCTGCATATACATAAGATCAACAAATATACAGACACACACTTTGTCTCTCATTCCCTGTTTGTGCTGATGGGTTAATGGGAAACAAACAAAGCAAAAGCAGGCTGTGGATTAGAGGAGCACTTGAGGTTCCCTGAAGTGGCATGGACCATGGGCTCTCCAGGCAGCAGGCAGCACAAGTTACCCCGTAGAAGCAGAACAGCTGCAGCACCTGGAACACTGCTTAGTTGACCTGTTTTTAAAAAATAATAGTAACAGTAACAAGTAGTAGTTATAGTAGTCATCTTTGATTTGAGGTAGCACATTGAAAACCTTTCCCAACTTCAGCATCCCAGCCATTCTTATTTGACAGGACTGGGTAGCTTCCATGTGCTGCCACTGAAATCAATGTGGCTTGGGATTTTTTTTTTTTAAATTGCGAGTTTCTGTTCATACTCAAGACACCTACTGCCACCTTAGTCCTGCTCTCTCCTCAGCAGAAAGAAGCAGGCTCACTACTAAAGATAATGGCTTGAGAGTCAGTCAGACATTTACAGGCGCCGTTCTGTTTGTGTCTTAGAAGGGCTCTTGGCCGCGGAGCCCATCCCGCTCTGCGTGGGTAAGATGGGAATGCTGTCAGAAATGCTGGAGATGGTAGTTGGTGCCCTCACTGAACTCTGGCCGGCCAGACTTGTCGGGACCGTCTGGGAAGATGTCACGCTCACCCTCTGGCAGTTTCATGTCACCAGTTTCCAAGACAAGTGTGGCAGTGCCTTTCAGCAGTTTCTTCTGTGCTCTTTTTTCTTTCTAGTTTAGCAAATAAGTCTTTCTTATATGAATTTCATTTCTGGAAAAAAGTGGCTAAAGTGAAAACGTCTTATTGGGGAAGCTTGCTGAGTTAAACAAACAACTTGATGCTCTGATTACTTTCAGGTTAAAATGGCCATGGTTATCCTATGAATTGTATATGTGTAATAATTGGAAAAGCAAAGTAAAAATGATCTAAGCATTTCAATTCTCACTCAAGAGCAGTATTTGGGGGATAGAAGGAGCTTGGTTGTTTTTATTTTTTGAGGTTGGATATTGGTATGTAGTCCAGACTAGCCTTGAACTTGTTATCCTCCTACCTCAGCCTCCCAGGCCCTGGGATTATAGGCATGCACTACCATACCTGGCTTATGAAGAAGATTTTTACAGACTGTACCATTCCTAAATGATTTGTTATACTCCACAGTTTTCGTTGGCCATTTTTGATAGACTCTGTTGACAGAGTTCTTCAAAGAAACAGGAAACTTGTCTGAGAAGAACAGAGGGAGAGTTAGGTCTGGGAGTCTATCTAGTGCTTCTCTCTGATTTTCCCAAGGAATACCATGTGGCTGAGGGGTCCAGGGCCTTGCCTGTGTTTGTTACTGCTCAGCAGCCAGGCCTGGAACTCATATTTTCCACTTCTCAGTCCAGTGTTCTTTGTCACTGTGTCATATTTGCTAAGACCTTTCTGCTTTAGATTCTAAATTTGAGCTTCTTTTCCATTACAGACACAGCCCTTGTCCACATGCAGTGTGCCTGCATATCTAGTTAGATCATTTCCAACCCTGGACCGTTTCGTGTACTTAGGCCTGTTGTTGAGTATGGGCAAGTTCCTCTACACATTCTTGGAGTTAAAGTGCTAGCCAGATGGTGAACAAGCAGAGCCAGTCTCCTCCTCTTAGTGTCTCAGGCTGTGTGTGTGAGAGGCCGAGGCTCCTCCAGCAGTGCAGTGGCTGGTCTGAGGACGCCGTCACCTGCACTCTGTCCCTCAGGACATGCACTGCCTTGAGCTGGTTTGGAGAGCTGGCTTCACCCAGTAGGGATGTGCTGATGCCTCTCTTTGGACATGGCATGTCTTTTTGATGTCTTCCAAGAAGGAAGCAAACAAAGGCCAAGCCAGAGCTGCCCCAACCCTGCTCTTCCCCTCCAGGGTTCTATTTTTAAAGGGTTGTTTTGGTACCGGGTCAAAGTTCCATCACATTTCTGAAAGCAAACTGAGCTGGAAATAGTTGCATCAAGCAGGGAAGTGGGGGTTGAGGAGGAGAATGGGCACAGAGGAGGGACAGGAGCAGAGCTGGCACTGTGCTGGGAGAAGGGCCATGACACACACCCTGCCTGTGGGCATTCCTTGTGGGGCAGAGGAACCGCCAGGCCGTGGTGCACACACAATCTGTTTGTGGCCTTGTCACGACCTACAAAGGCTTCTGTGGTTGTTTTCTTCAACAGCCATAGTCTTGCCTGTGGAGGAAGGAGTCCCTAGTAGTTTTAGGGTGGCTGGTGTATGTGGATGCCACCAGAGAAGAACTGCTTTAGTTTACTAAAGTGAGGCAGAGGGATGGAGCAGAGTCGGCTCTGGGCAGACGTTAGTGCTATTTTTCCAGGCCATGAGGTGGGGCAAGCAAGGTCAGAAGGTCCAGAGAGGCTGAGGGTGTGAGAGGCAGGATGGAACAGTGGTTAGGGTAGTGGCTTGCTGCTTTACAGGACGTGCTTCTCGAAGCCTTTCTTGAAGTTCTAACAAGCCCCTCACTCTGTGCAGGTGAATGGAGTGAGGCCCTTTACCCTCTGCTGACCACCCTCACAGACTGTGTGGCCATGATGAGCGACAAAGCCAAGAAGGCCATGGTCTTCCTGCTCATGCAGGACAGTGCCCCCACCATTGCCTCATACCTGAGCCTGCAGTACCGCCGTGACGTCGTCTTCTGCCAAACCGTAAGCCTCCAGAGGACATCAGGGTGCTCCTGGGCACCTCCTACCTTCGAGAAAGAGACTCAGGCAGCTCTGTCCTTCCCCTGTGCTTGCGCAAAGCACAGTGGCCTTGTTTCTGGTAACCTGTTGCTTTAAAGTTTACTTAATAGAGAGGCACAGGAAGGAAATACCTCATTGATGAGTATTTGTTCCTCCTGAAGAGCCAGCTCGGACAGGAGAGCCCAGCACCAAGCAGGACAGTGGCAAAGGCCGATGTCACCTTCTTTTTCTCCACAAGGGATGTGATCGAGGGCCACATGGGTACTTGTCAGTGCAGTTGAAACAGCAGGCGCTCAAGTTCTGTGGCTTGTCACAGGGCTCCACTTAAAGGTTTCAGTTACCATTCAGTGAGAGTTGCGATGAACTCATGATGTGAGTAGCTTGGAGCGGGCTGGTGCTCTGTAGTTCCCCCACCGATGCTGGGAAGCCTGTTTCGTCATACAGAAAACCTCCCTAAGGAAGCTAGGCAGCTACGCTCACTCTTGTTTCCAGACAAGGTTGGTGTGGGTCTGAGTAGATAGCCCTTTCCCTATGGGGAATTGATTCGAAGCTTCCAGAAAGTTTCAGTTCAGGAACAACCCCAAGCAGGTCATGTGAGAGGCTGAGCCCAAACCAAGCCCACCTTTGACAGATGCTGCAAGCCTGTGGTGTTCACCACCCTCCCCGTAGCCCTTGATGACTGTGGTCCCTAGCCCTTCCCTGGGGAATAAGAGATGCTGCTGACGTTCCTTGAGCAGTGGAAAGAAACAGGGGCCAGGGCATGTGCTGGTTTCTGCCTGGGGTAAAAAGGCCTGTTCTAGGGCTGGAGAGATGGCTCAGAGGTTAAGAGCCCTGGCTGTTCTTCCAGAGGTCCTGAGTTCAATTCCCAGCACCCACATGGTGGCTCACACCCATCTGTAATGCGATCTGCTGCCCTCTTCTGGTGTGCAGGCATACATGCAGGCAGAACAGTGTATACATAATAAATAATAAATATTTTTAAAAGGCCTGTTCTACACACCACTGCCTGTGCCTCCCCACAGCTGACGGCCCTCATCTGCGGCTTCATCATCAAGCTGAGGAACTGCCTGCACGATGACGGCTTCCTGCGGCAGCTCTACACCATCGGGCTTCTGGCCCAGTTTGAGAGCCTGCTGAGCACCTATGGTGAGACTCCATCTTGGGTGTGACCACTGGCCCAGGGCCACAAGGGTGGTTCCATTTGTGCCTCTACCTCCTTCCTTCCATATTAATGAGTTCGGACATTCAAACCAGGATATGTACAAAGAACCAGGCGATACTCCTGCATAGGTTTGCAGGAGTGATGTCATGTATCTTGACGGTCTTTCTAGTGAGCATGGATGATAATCTGGGTTTCTTCCGAATGACTCCCAATAAATCCTTGGTGCAGGGATACCTGTCCATGAAGACATTTGTAATTGTGTGGGCTCCTTTTTCTAGCTGAGAAGGAGGGTTGCTGGGTCAAAGGGAAGAAGGGGTGGTTAGAAACTTAAAAGCTGATTCCAAATTGCAGTTTAGGGAGACTCTCTCCCCCTAGATTTGTTTTCTATTATTTCTTTCAAGAAGGTGAAAATGGACTACTTTGAAAAAGTATGTTTTCATCATGGGGTTATAGTTTATTTATTGATTTATTCTTTTATATACTCTGTCCCAACCCCCAAATTTCCCCTCCCTCCTCTCCTCCTGCTCCTTCCCCTCTCCTCCCAATCCATTCCTCCATTTCGGCCCCCAGGGATATCAACCAAACACGGCACATCAGGTTGCAGTAAGGTGGCACCTCCCCACAGATTTAGGCTGGATGGGGCAACCCAGTAGGAGGAAGAGTTCCAAAAACATAAGTTTAGGGACAGCCCCTGCGCCCATTGTTAGGAGTTCTGCAAGAAGACCAAACTACGCAACCATAACATATACGCAGAGGACCTAGGTCAGACCCATTCAAGGCTCCCTGGTTGTCAGTTCAGTCTCTATGGCCCCTGTGAGCCCTGGCTAGTTGATTCTGTGGGCTATGTTCTTGTGGTGTCCTTGACCCCTCTGGCTCCTATAATCCTTCCTTCCCCTTTTCTGAAGGATTCCCTGAGCTTGACCTAATGTTTGGCTATGGGTCTCTGCATCTGTTTCCATCAGTTGCTGGATGAAGCCTCTCTGATGGAAATTGGGCTAGGCACCAATCTATGAGTATAGCAGAATATCATTAAGAATCATTCCATTGTGGTTGGTCATGGTGTTGTTGTTGTTTGTTTGTTTGTTTTTCCAGTCGTGTTTGGTTCTATCCTAGCTCTCTGGGCTATCCAGCCTCTGGGTCCTGGCCCTCCAGGCAGTGTCAAGTATAGGCTGGTAAGGGTGTCAAGCTAGACCAGTCATTGGTTGACCACTCCCACAATTTCTGCACCACCCAGTACATCTTGTAGACAGGACAAATTGTAGGTCAAAGGTTTTGTGACTGGGTTGGTTCCTCAACTGGAAGTCTTGCCTGGCTATAGGAGATGACCAGTTCAGGCTCTGTATCCCCCATTTCTAGGAGTCTTAGCTAGGGTCACACTCATAGATTCCAGGGAGTTTCCACTACACTAAGTTTCTACCTTGTCTCCCAAATGCTCCCCAATTCTAGTTGACTCTCCCAGAACTCTCTCCCTCCATTTGCCCCTACCTGATCCCTCCTGTTCCCATCCCTACCTGCTCCCAGACCACCTGAGATATCTCTTCTATTTCCCCTTTCCAGCATGCATTCCCCCCCCCCCTTGAGCCCTCCTTGTTACTTAGCCTCTCTGTGTCTATGGATTGTAGCATGATTATCCTTTATGACTAATAGCCACTTAAAAGTGAGTACATACAATGTTTTTCTTTCTGGGTCTGGGTTACCTCACTCAGGATGATTTTTTTCTAGTTCCATCCATTTGCCTGCAAATTTTATGGTGTTATTTTTTTTTAACAGATTAGTAATACTCCATTGTGTAAATGTGCCACATTTTCTTTACCCATTCTTTGATTGAGAGGCATCTAGGTTGTTTCCAGTTTCTGGTTATTATGAAAAAGTTGCTATGAATGAACATAGCTGAGCAAGTATCCTGGTGGTATGGTAGAGCACCTTTGGATATATGCCCAGGAGTAGTATTGCTGGGTTTTGAGGTTTTCTGAAAAACCACTATATTGATTTCCAAAGTGGCTGTACAAGTTTATACTCCCACCAGCAATGGAGGAGTGTTCCCCTTGCTCCACATCCTCTCCAGCATAAACTGTCACTTGTGTTACTGATCTTAGCCATTCTGACAAGTGTGAAATCTCAAAAGTAAGTTTTGATTTGCGTTTCCCTGATAGCTAAGGATGGTGAGCATCTCCTTAAGTGTTTCTTGGCCATTTGAGATTCCTCTGTTGCAAAATCTCTGTTTAAATCTTTACCCCATTTTTAATTGGGTTATTTGTTGTTTTGTTTTGTTTTGTTTTTTTGATGTCTAGTTTCTTGAGTTCTTTAAATATTTTAGAAATTAGTCCTCCGTCAGATGTGGAGTTGGTGAAAATCTTTTCCCATTCTGTGGGCTGCCATTTTGTCCTGTTGACAGTGTCCTCTGCCTTACAGAAGCTTTTCAGTTTTATGAGTTCACACTTATTAATTGTTGATCTTAGGGCCTACACTATTGGTGTTCTGTTTGGGAAATTGTCTCCTGTACCAATGCATTCAAGGTTATTCCCCACTTTCTCTTCTATCAGGGTCAGTGAATCTGGTTTTATGTTAGGGTCTTTGATCCACTTGGACTCCAGTTTTGTTCAGAGTTTTGTGGTAAATATGGATCTATCTGCATTCTCCTTCTAAGGTCATACCACCCTGAATACACCCAATCTCTTCAGGTTATGGGTTTTTGATGAGGTATCTAGCCATGGGTGGTGGACGAATTGGCCACAGCAAAGCTGTTTTACTGTTTCTCTTCCATCCTTGAAGAGCTGGCATGAGCTTTTGAGGTTCCATGCACAAAAGCGTGAGAAGGGTGGTCCCCGGTTCTACCAGCCTACGTTTGCAGTGTTGTTATGTGGTCAGTAGCGAATTCTCTCACAGAGTGCTATGTTGGGGGGAAGAGGCTCAGAGAATGCCCTCCCTTCCATGCCTTAGGCCTTTGTTCACAGCTGACCTGGGGACAGTAGCAGGCCTTGACACCACCCTTCTCTCTTTATTATCTCCTCTCAGGAGAGGAGCTGGCCATGTTGGAGGACATGAGCCTTGGGATCATGGACTTGAGGAACGTGACCTTTAAAGTCACCCAGGCCACTTCGAACACATCAACTGACATGCTGCCAGTCATCACAGGAAACCGGTAAAATAATCATTCCTTAGATGCTCCAGGCAACAGCATTTAACTGTTTGTGTTTGTCTCATTGGACACAGGGCACGCTCTGTTATGCACTTTGCTTTTATTTGATTTTGTTTTACTCTTTTAAAACATGGCATACAGCCTTCCCTCTACCCACGTCAATTCCATAATTTCTCCTTCAGGGTCTGAGTGGGCACTTGAACCACAGTAGCCGGAGTGTCACAAACGCTCTGAAGTATGCTTTGGATCTGTCCCCTACTCTCAGTGTCCTGATCTTATCCCTGCTTTCCCTCTCTCCGCTAGTGATGGCTTTAATGTGCGGATCCCTCTGCCAGGACCACTGTTCGACTCCCTGCCCCGAGAGATCCAGAGTGGCATGCTGCTGCGGGTACAGCCAGTCCTCTTCAACGTGGGCATCAATGAGCAACAGACACTGGCTGAGAGGTGTGTGCCACTCTCCAGGTGCCTGTGCAGCCGGGGTGTTTAAGTGTCCATGGAACTGTGGGTATGGGCTCACCTCAACTGGGGATACACTGTGGTTCCTGAGAGATGGTGTACAACTTTTAGTAGAACAGGGCGTGATCAGATCTTCACGTTAAGTAGGTCACATTGCTGGCCATGGGTAGAAAGGATTCGAGGGAAACGTGAGGATGTTGCTGAAGAGGCCGGGCCACAGGGCAGTGTTGTGGATCTGGATAGGTGGAGCATGCTGTAAGTGTTCTGAGAAGCGACCAACTGGAGGCTGATGTAAGCAGCACAGAGGATAAGTAGACTGAGGCCCTAGGCTTCTAGCTTGGACAAGTGGGTTGGTGCCTTCTCTGAGCTCAGGACCATGGGGAAAGTAGTGTTTAGAGCAGATAAGGCTGAGGCACCAGTGCAGAAAACAGAGCCTTCTCGAGGCAAGATCTAGAAGAATCTAGTTTGAGGAGAATGGGCCTCTTGTGGGAGCTGCTGCCGAGAGGGAGGACATTCCCTGCCTGAGACAAGTCCAGATGAGTGAGCAGAGGAGGATTATGAAGAGTCTGAGGAGGAGAGAGTGGAGTTGAAGAGTGAGCAGCGAGGATAGAGGAAGATGTATGGAGAATCTGAGGAGGAGAGAGTGGAGTTGAAGAGTGAGCAGGATTGGCTTGGTTTGCTTGCTTGCTCCAGAAGCACATGCGTAAGTTTGTTTTGCTTCTGAGATGAAGGGAGACTGCCCAGAATGGAAAGTCCCCACCCCCATCTCCCCGAGGGGGCAGGGGCCTGCTAGACACAAAGCTGTTGTGGGTACCAGGGTGAGTTGTCTGTGTTGAGAAGGAAGGAGTACTGCCTCCGAGGCTAATGCCAGTAGGGCATAGAGCAGGGGAGTGGTGGGCTGGCCTGAGGGCCCAGGTCTCAGGCTACACAAGGATGGCCCCTCTTTCCCCTTTTTACTGTTCAGTACCTTCCTTGAAGGTAGCATCTATTACTTACCTCATGTATTTGGTATAGTCATTCTTGCAACATGTAGTGGGCATAGGTCAAATCCACCTGATGAGGAAAGAGCCAAGGCCCCAGCCCAGCCCAGAGGGACAGTTAGTGTTCACACAGCAGAGGGTGACTTCAGGTTCCAGCATAGTCTCCTTATTCCTGCCTCCCCGACTGCTGTCCCCTTCCTGGGTGCCTTTGAGAGCCTGTGACACACAATGGACTTTCAGTCTCTGAGCCTGGTGCTGTTGGCCATTTTTTTGTTGCTGTGACAAACCACCTTTAAAAAGACCGAAACTTTAGAAGTAAAGGTTTACTCTGACTTATGATTTCAGAAGTTTCAGGCCGTGGTTGCTGACTCCATTGCTGCACAGCCTGTGCATGGCAAGGCAGAGAACCATGGTGTAGAGCTCAGATGGTGGGACAAAGTCGCTCACCCCATGGTGTGCATGAGACAGGAAGGGTCAGAAGACAAAGTCAGCCCCTAAAAGATGTGCCTCTAGTGTCTCCTTCATCCAACTAGGCCCCAGCTCCTAATAGAGCATTTAGCTGGACACTTAGCAGTGAGCCATCAGGATCCAATCACTCACTGGTGCCCAGAGCCCAAGCCTTCCACATGTAAACTTGCACGGAGAGACTTCTTACCAAGCTGTGGCAAGCACGGACCCTGCACCAGTGCACTCAAAGGCATACCTGTAGTGAATTCCAGTGGCCTCTGCTTGTGAAATCTGTGCCCAGTGCTGTAGGGATGGCTTCATTCTCAGGAAGGAGGAGGGACCTGGGGTTTGGGCTGGCAGCTTATCTCCTTGGGAGAATCGATCCCCGTAGATTGCTTGTAGCTTTCAGCTTGTTAGAGGAAGATGTCATGGCCCGTCTACTGATGTCTTGATTCTCCCCAAGGTTTGGAGACACATCCTTACAAGAAGTCATCAACATAGAGAGCTTGGTGCGGTTGAATTCCTACTTTGAGCAGTTTAAGGAGGTTTTGCCGGAGGACTGTGAGTATTCCTTCACTCTTGTGTTCCACACTGCTTGTGCAGTCTTCATTTTGGATGCCTGAGCTCTAGTCCTCTGCTATCTGGATGCTGCACAAACCCGACACGGATGTATTTGAGCTGTTCCTTCTCTGCTCCTCACATATACAGTGGTGTGCACATCCATTTGTGTGCACAACCCGACACGGATGTATTTGAGCTGTTCCTTCTCTGCTCCTCACATATACAGTGGTGTGCACATCCATTTGTGTGCACAACCTGACACGGATGTATTTGAGCTATTCCTTCTCCGCTCCTCACATATGCAGTGGTGTGCACATCAATCTGTGTGCACAAACCCTACATGGATGTATTTGAGCTGTTCCTTCTCCACCCCTCACATATGTGCATGGCATCCCATTTGCCTGGCTTGAGTCCCACCCAGGAAAGCTTCCCTGGTGCTGCAGCCCCTGCTTCCCTCTTCTGCAATGGATTCTCTTCTGCTACATATGACACAGCACTTTCTGCCATAGTGTTCTGCCTCTCATTGGTACATTCCATGGCAGATTGTGTGCACCTGCTGGGAGCACCAGGGGTTCTGGGAGGCAGTCCAAGGGTTCTGCATGAGCTGTCTGTGTTTTTCTGTCCTTGGCATATAGAGTAAGATGCAGAAAAGGTACTTCATACTGAGTGTTTGTGGGCAAGATGACCTTGCCACAGTCTCCCCGAGACAGTGGAATGCCATGTTGTGCTCACATATAGGTCTCTGTTCTCCATGTGAGGACACTTCAGAGAGGGTTTGGGCAGCCACAGCACTCAGGGACAAGCCCAGAGCTGCTCAGCAGAACTTGTCACTGTACAACTCTTCTGGCTTCATCCCAGCAAACTCACTGAGCCTCTGCCATGTTTATACCCAGTGAGACAGCCCTGCCTCTTTGGGTACCACACAGGGCATACAGACACCTGCTTTCGACTGGAGATAAGTTTCATTTCTCTTGCGTGTTGGATGGAAACTGTCTTTCCTGGGGATATCAGCGGGCTTGCTTTGCATTCTGTCAGAAGATGATGTGGATCCTAGAGTTGAGACCCGATGGTGAAACAGAGCAGAGAACACTTGCACGTCACTGAAGAGCCGGGCACCAGGCTAAGTGCCCTGCACACTGTCCCATGGCCACTGTTGGGACTCATAAGAGGACAGTACTATGTGTGTCCAAGGGAAGAAAGGGTGGCCTGGCTGTGAAACCTATATTCACAGACAGTTAAGAAAGACCCAGGAGAAGGCATTGGCATTCATTTGGCAGTGCTCATGTAGGAAACGGGGAAAAGCTGTCTCTGCTTGGGCTGCCTAGCGTGCTGGTTAGACTGGAGGAGGGGACACAGGCTACAGGCAGCCCCGGGAAGGCAAGAGTGTCCCCTGACACTGTTTCCTCTGTGCCCCTCACCTGCTGCTGCTGTGGCATGGTCAGGGGCGGAGGCACACTGCAAGGTTCTGACTGAGAGCCAGCACCACTGAAGCCCTGAAGCCAGCACTTTGAGAGCTTGAAGCATATCGATCCTTTCCCAGTGTCTTAGTCAGAGTTTCTATGGCTGTGATAAAACACCACAGCCAAAACAACTTAGGAGAGAACAGTTTGTTTCAGCTTATACTTCCACATCATAGTCTATCATCAAAGGAAGCGAGGGCAGGAACTCCAGGCAGGAACCCGGAGGCAGGAGCTGATGCAGAGGCCATGGAGGAGTAGCTTATAGGCTTGTTTCCCATGACTTGCTCAGCATGCTTTCTTATAGAGTCAGGACCACCAGCCCCGGGGTGACGTCACCCACAGTGGGGTGGACCTCCTGCATCCACATCAATTATCAGTAAGACAGTGCACCACAGACTTGCCCACAGGCCAGGCTGGTGGAGGCATCTTCTCAGTTGTAGTTCCCTCTTCCAAAACAGCTCTAGCTGGTGTCAGGTTGACATAAAACTCGCCAGCACACACACACATGTTCCAGGAGCGACTCTAGCCCCTCGCCCCTCCCGGGACTCAACTGTAGGTCATCAGTGAGGTGTCCTCCAATTCTTCCTTCGTGCTCATTATTGAAAACAGGTCTGTCAAGGGCTTGCCCTGGGCCAGGGGCTCTGGCTCCTTTTCATGAAGATTAGCTGACTTGGCCCCATAGCACCTGTGTGGGTGCTGCTGGCCTCACACACTTGACAGATGAGGACATTGAGGTGTGGAGGGTGTGTCTCCTCAGGAGCTCCACCGATCCCAGTAGCATCTTATTTTACTGCTGTAAGAGGACAGACAGGCTATGGACTTGTAGGGAACGAGAGCATCCACCAGGGACCAAGATGAACATTGATGGAGGGGCCAGTGCTACTCCAGGGATGGAGGGAAGGGGGGTAGTGAACATTACAAGGGCAGTCCTGTGACCAGCACTTTGGAAGATGGCAGTTTCTAGTGTTTCTAGTACCCCCACTTCACCCCCTGAAGGTACAAAAGCAGGTTGAGGATAAAGTTCAGGGAATAAGGAAGCCCATAGAAGCAGAAGCTAGGTGCCAGAGGAAGGTAGTCATTGTGCCCATAAGTCCCCAGAGGGAGTCAGGGAACTGTGATTCCCAGAATCATAGGCTCCCTCCACCTGAATGTACCACGTCCATATGCCCCCTAGGGGTAGGTAGTCACTAAAATGAAGGTTGCAAGTTAGGCCAGGGAGAGGCTGCCGCTGATGGGCAGTTGGGAGGAAGAGTCATTTTGTCTCCTCTGGAGAGTGAATGCCCTGACCAAGCTGAAGCTCCCCTCCTTTGGGCTCCCACAGCCTCCATTACAGACTGCAGGCCTCACAGGCAGGAGGCTTCTCCCTTCTGTTTTCTGCTTCATCTTCCGAGTGAGGACGCAGCAGCAGGAGTCATTTGCACAGGAGCCTGTGTACACCAAAGGAAGGCTGTCTTATAGAAGCTGCACTTGACTAGAGGACTCAGACAAGTGTTTCCTCAGCCATGACCTTGAGGCTCTTCTCTTTAATAATATCAGTGTGAAAACCCACAGTACCTTCACAAGTGGTTGCCTTGTCTTTGATTTTTGTCCCAGGTTTCTTGGGTGAAGCAGTATGGCATGGGGGCTCAGGAGGTCCTGCAAGGGCCTGGAACCTTCCACAGTGGAAGAGGGGCGCTGTTAGAATTAGTGGGGTTAGGGATCCCTGGGCCATTCAGAAATTCTTCGTTCAAGTGTGAGTTGAGGTCTCTCATAGGAGGCTGCACTTCTAGACTCTCCCAAGGTTTCCATGCACTCACTACTCAAGATCCATTGCTCCCAGCATTCTGCATTCCTGATGCTGGTCTGGAAACTAGGCAGCTTACCCTCACTTCTTGCTCACTGCCCCTTGGAGACGCAGGAGGCTTGGGTAATTACGGTTCCTTTAGCAACCCTTTCTCCTGCCTCTTAGAAAAGCCGACAAAAGATAAAAGTTGCTGCCCTTTGATGGTGGTACTAATAAAGTGAAAGGAATTCAGGGCTCAGCATCCTGGTAGCCATGTTCAAATCTGCAAACACCTCCCTCCCGTACCTGCTGGGAAGCAGGAAAATACTTCCTCAGCAGCAGTATGTTTGAGCGGGCCCCCTCTCCCATGGACTCCTCTTCTCTTCCAGGTCTACCTCGATCTCGGAGTCAGACCTGCCTGCCAGAGCTGCTGCGGTTCCTAGGACAGAACGTCCATGCACGCAAGAATAAGAATGTGGACATCCTCTGGCAAGCTGCTGAGGTACGTACTCATCATGGTGCAGAAGAGTTCTGATGCTCCTTTTGTGGCAGCAAATGCCTGGCCTGGTGCTTGCTAGGCCACTCCCAGTTACTGGTAGATCCTGCTTTGGTGTCTGTGTGGTGGCCCTTTTCTTGGATGAGCTTTACACTATGAGTTGCTTATGTCTGTGGCTGCTGATCTGCTGGTGGAATGGAGCTTTAGAGAGTAGACCTTCTCCTCTGCATTCTACAACAGCCCAGTTGTAAGACCTCCTCCCTGGGGGGATGTGTGATGGGTTCACTGTGGATCTTTGTCTGACTAGGGCCACTCTTTAAGCTTGTAATTACAGTGAGACGTATTTTGAAACACCAAGCGACAAAAGTCTTAGCAAGATTCAGAGACTGTGTTTTCTCCGTTTTCTCTTAGTTTGAGGCCTAGTTTGGCATTGTCAGGCTGGGTCCAGCAAATGGGATGGAAACACAGAAGGAGAACATGCCTTTTTTGGGGTCTGTGCAGCATGGTGGGGTTATGCCTCTTGCTTTTAGTTTAAGAGAACTGCTATAAAGTGACAGCCATTTCATAGGTGCCTTTGTGAATTTCTGAGAGCCAGTCTGAGGGTGACATTGACAGACCCTGAACAGTGGACTAGGGCTTTTCCTCACTGGTCCATTCTTATACTACACAGTGGAAGCTTTGCAGATGCCCACACCCATACACGCCTTGTTTAGAGACTGCGGTTCTGTCTGTTGCAGCCACAGAAGGAGCATGAGTTATATGTGGGGCAGCTGACCCTCCCTGTCAAGTCAGAAAGCAGAACTTCCAGCCCCGTAGTTCTTGCTCCCAGTAGAGTCCCAGCCACAGAAGCATATATTCAGGGGTGCAGAGTTTTCAAGGACCCTTGTATATTCCGTTTCATGTTGCCCATATGGTCATCTGTGGGAACAATGGGTATCGGGCAGCAGAGCCATGCCGCTTAGACATTGCGTCCCCCAGAGCTGTTCTTTTTCTGAATCTTCATTTCTGTATATGAACAAAGTCTCAGCTAGTCTTCAGAAAACCTTCAGTCAGGTCTAGCTGATCATTTCACAGGTGAGGAGGCCTAGCCAGAGCCCCAGAGCTGGCTGTAGTGCGGCAGGGTTGGGAACCTGTCACTATGGATCTCTTCTAGTGCCAGAGGCTGCTGTATTTAGGAACCGTGAATCTAGGAGTATATCTAGAAATGAAAGGCCGTGCCCGCAGTGTTCTTGCTGTGGGAGAGGATTTATACTAGCAGGTCCAGGGACAAGGGGACCCTGTGAGTGGCAGTGTTTCCCCTGGCTGGGTTCTCCTCTGTGTCCTCATTCCTTGGCTGGATGTGCCAAGAAGGCCCAAGCATGGCTTATAAGGGTTAGTGCAAAACAATGATGCCCAAAAGTCTCTAAAAGGATTGTCCCTTGAGAGAACACACAAGGGACAAGTTCTCCTGGGGAATGGTGGTGCTGGGCAGAGATGATCAGGCTCCTCAGGTGGCGGGGCCCTCTAAGAACTCGTTTGGAGTTACCTTAGGTTCTGATACCAACTCCGCAAGACACAGAGTTGGGGAACCAGGCAGTCAGGCTAGGACTAGGCTAGGGCTAGGCTGGTGCTCCTGCCAGACCTGTGGGGCGCCCCCTCCCCTTGAGGGTGCTGCCTTTCTGCTGGCTCTTCTCTCCTAAGAAGAGCCCATTTCCTGTTGGCAGGTCTGCCGCCGCCTTAATGGGGTTCGATTCACCAGCTGCAAGAGTGCCAAGGACCGCACAGCCATGTCGGTGACGCTGGAGCAGTGCCTGATCCTGCAGCATGAACACGGCATGGCCCCGCAGGTCTTCACCCAAGCCCTGGAGTGCATGCGCAGGTGAGTGAGGGCTCCTGTCAAAGGGCTGCGCCTGGCCAGCCACCTGCTTCCCTTTGCTGTGTAAACTGCAGATGAGCCCACCCCCCTGAACATTTGAGTTTGACCACTACTCAAACGACTGGCCCTGTCAAACTCAGGTCGTATTCTCGTAGAAGGCCGAGAGGACAAGCCAGCACTCTTTTTGAGCAGAACCGCCCTGGCCCCATAGGGTGGTGGGCAGACTACGGTCAAACAGTTCAACAAGGATGGGGAGCCACCTGACTGTGGTTGGGACCCATGCTTTCTCAGCAGGCAGCTGCTTTTACATAGTGTACATGTGTGCGGTGTATACTTCCAAACTCCAGTGAAGGAATCAAGTCTGCAGGTTGCACTGGTTTGCTCTGCTGCCTCTCTAGTAGTGGACAGAGTTTGCTCTCGTGAATGTTTGATGGTGATAGCTGTCTGTGTGCCCTGGCCACCTCCCCTAATGATGTCCTGGTTCTGAGGCAGCAGATGTGTTTGCAGAATGAAACCCAGAATTCAGATTGTCCTCTGTTGATGGATGCCTTGTTTCAAGCACTGCTGGGAAGCTCCCTACCTCGCATACCAAAAGAAAGGATAAGAAACCTGGTTTTCCTGTCTCCTTTGATGTAGTCACCAATGCTGTTAAAGTCTCGTTTTCAACAGTCACTTCTACTGAATGTTCTGTATCATTTGTCCTCACCAAATTCTTTAAAGCGTTCAATTCTCTTATCCTTTCTATATGTTTCTGCCATTTGACCTTCTCACAATGCACAAAGTGATGCCTGAGCTCCTGCCTCTTGATAGTAGCGTAAATGGCATCATCCCTTCTTGTTTTGTCTCCAAGTTCATTTAAACGTCTTTGTTAAAGGTCCTCAGCACTCCATGCCTTCGCCCCTAGGGATGGAAAAGCAGCGGAGTCTTGGAGGCACTCTCGGTCTGTGTCCAGAACCTCTGTACCCTTTAGCCTCTATACCTCTGTGTATATATATGATCCTGGTTCTGACGGTGGCAGCTCTCTGTTGCTCATCAGTTGTGCAGTCGGAGGAAAGGCTGAGCTAGTGACCACAGACGTCTACCACTGAGGAAGTGAGGAAGTGAGACAGGGGTCCCTGTGGTCGCACAGCAGAGGCTGGGACCAGTGTCCTTCAAAGGTACACCCCTGGGACCACTACCTCCAATTGTGCCCCCCCACCCCATATCCCAGGAATAATGCAGTAAACCATGACCCTTTCAATAGATAAGAGCAGAGTCCTCAGGCCCCAGTTAGCTCTCAGTGGGGCCCACTAGCTGGGGCCATGTCTTCAACAGGTGAATTCTACTCTGTTCAGCAGCCACAGTTTCCTTGGTGTGCTTTACCTGTGCTCATTCTGGGAAAATCTGAACGTTTTCACACCTTTTTGCTCTGCTCCTTGGTCCCAGTTCTTACCATTAATCCTGCTAAAAGCAGCCAGCAACACCTGTGCAACAGCTTAAACAGTGAGCTTCTCTGACTCCTGACAGATTATGCCATCCACAGGACAAGGACAAAATACAGAGAAGTCCTTCTCCAGAAGGTAATGTGCATGACCTCGAGTCTGGCTTCCGGTTGAGTCTGCTCCCATCTGAAAGAAGCCTCATGAACAAAGTCTTTACTGTCCCCATTTTATTTGGCAGAGTGGACATGAGCCTCTGAATTACCCATTAAACTGCTTATGGCATCCGGTGGGTTTTTAGGCTGTTTCTCCAGACTCTTCTGAATGCCTCCTGCGAGCCAGTTCCAAAGGCTTCTGAGCCAGATGACCCACTCGTCCAGTAACGACCATGTCTTGGTCAGTTTCCCGTCGCAGTGACAGGACACCTGAGAAAGGGGTGGGAGGAGAGAGGATCTGGCTCGCAGTTGCGAGGTTTCGGCAAGTCTGTTTCTTAACTGTGCTAAGGCAGAGGAGCATCTTAGCGGAAGGGCATGGCAGCACACAGTTGCTCACCTCCCGATAAGCAGGACACAGAGTGGCAGAGGTGAGACAAGATGCACCTTTTAAAGACCCATTCCTTTGCCCTTGCTCCGGTAAACAGGTTCCCATCCACACTCTGGCAAGAAGCTCTAACTAAACTCAGTGGGCCACACACAAAAAGAAGGCATGGAAGGAGGAGGGAGACTTGTTGAGAAGGGTTCCTGCAGGAAGAGGGAGGGGTTGGGGTGAAAATGACTCAAATTCATTATCTAAATGTAGGGAACTATCCAAACAAACTTAAGGGCTGTTGAGGTGACTCAGTGGGTAAAGGAGCTTGTCCCCAAGCGTGATGACCTGAGTTTGATCACTGGGAACCACATGGTGAGAAACAACTCTTGCAAGTCACACATGCCCCCCACCTCGTGTGCCATGGCACACGCGCACATGATCGGTGAATGTAATTTAATAGATTTTATAGACACATACTCTGCTGACCTACACCCTCCAACCAGGCCCGTCTTAAGGTTACCACTCCAGTCTATTAATTTATTGATGAAGGCAGAGCCCTTGCCAGCGACTGCACAGATTCCCATCTCTGAGCACTGCTTGCACTGGGGCCCAAGCCTTTAACCTATGACCCTTTGCTGGAGGAACACTTCATAGCCAGACTGTAACGTCACAATCTTTAGGTCAATAGTCCCACATCTTTGTAGACATTGTTCTTTAAGTTAATAGTCCCACAACTTTGTGGACATCATTCTTAGGTCAGTAGTCCCACATCTTTGTAGATCTCTAGCAGTTTGAATACAGGTTAGTAAGTTTCACCTGTTCAGCATCCTGGAGCATCATTCCAGTT
The DNA here is from genome assembly GCA_902168405.1 of Peromyscus aztecus. NCBI lineage: Eukaryota > Metazoa > Chordata > Mammalia > Rodentia > Cricetidae > Peromyscus > Peromyscus aztecus. The sequence goes on along the minus strand of CABHPQ010171732.1, from coordinate 12,683 downwards.
GCCATTGGCAGCTCAGAGGCTGTTAAGTTAGGGTTGTTCTGCCATTCTGTTTATGAACTCCAATATCGTGAGCAAGGAATGACCTTCCTAAGAAATGAACATATTTCCTGCTCTCTTTCTCTGTCTCATTCAATCCACTCCCTGTCTCTAGCCACAGAATTTCTAGGATCTAAACTCTCTACAGTGGGCATACTTTAGTTGAATGATTATTTTCAGTGGCCATTAAATACAAAACAAAGCCTCTGCCTGTCCCACTAGCCTCAGCACAGTGACAGTGCTCGACACTGCCCTCTGCTGACCCTGAAGTGTCCTGGCCTCTTGCTGCAGGCCTTTGTTTTTGGGTGACAGTCACACCCAACTTGTGTTTTCTGGATTAGTCCATGTGGCGAAGACACATTCTGTTAGTTACCTGCAAGTGCTGTGGCCACAGTGGAGCGACCAGCACTGCAGCACACTGAGAGCCCTAAAAGGCAGCAGTGGATCCCAGCAAGATCACTGAGTAGAGGGTGCATTGGGTTCTCTTGCCTTCTCACTTGTGTCTTATCAGATGAGAGAGTAGAATGTGCAGGTGGCAGCAGAGCTGACACTGTGCTGACTCCTGGAGGTGTGTACACACACACACACACACACACACACACACACACACACGTAATAGTAACAATAATAATTGATCTGTAGTGGTTGCCCGCATGTGCAACATTACTTCTTGTACCAGGGCCCATTTCAAGTCCCCAGTGTATATGAATGTGAGGTTCGGTCTAGTTCACATACTCAATTCCTGTAAGCATGTGGGCTGAGCCCAGCACCCCTCTGGCCGGCGCTGAGGATAATGGCACAGGCAGAGGTGGCCCTCTATCCCATGTTAGGAACTGAAATCTTCAAATAGTAGGCCCTCCTGGGCAGACACAGTGACCTCCCAGGCAGCCCTGGCAGACAATAAGCATCAGTCAGTGCTTGCCAGCTTGCACAGTGCCTCCTGTCAGAAAAGCACATTCCAGCAAGGCCAGTCCCCAGCTTAAGGCTTCCACTCAGAAAGCCAGGCAGGATGGAGCTGCAGGAGGCAACTTGAGCCCCGCCTACTCATCTGCAAGCTGTTTTTTCAGAGTGCCTGCCAGACCCTGAGAACAGTGTTAGTGTTGCCCTTTGCTAGATAGGAGGGATGTTGGTCCTCAGTCACGTGGTTCCAGATCCCATCCAGCCTCAGAGCCTAGTGCCATCTAGCATAGTTTATCACTAAGCTACACTCAGCCTCCAGAACATTTTTTCTATAGGACTTAAATAAGGGAAAATCCCAAATTTCCAATGTGAACTTGGTTGACTCCATTTTGAGGGATCATCTTCTGGAACAGTGTCTCACAAAGATGCAGACAGGATTGCTATCCCCTCCACTACCAGGACTGAGACTTGAGGCAGGTAGGGAGGATGCTGCCCTGGATCGACACCCAGGTAAACCATTTTTGTTTGTGTGGTTAATCAGGAGTCAGCTTTGTACCCACCCTCACTCGGCATCTGTGAGAAGGTCAAACCCCCATGGTTCTTCATGTTCAGCTTGCTTCTCGGAAATGCCCATCTGCAGCATGTGGGGCGTGGCGGGCGGCATGAAGCTGTGCTTGGCCAGTCGAGAGAGGGTGAACATGGAAAACCATCCTTTCAACCTACATGTGTTTAATTTTGGTAGACTGCAGTATTTTTTCCTTATTTTTCACTTCTCTTTCTCTCCTTTTTTTCCTGTAATTGTGCTGGTTTTGTTTTGGTCTTTTGTTCACGCCCCTCTCTGCATCTTATTTTTCTTTCTGTTGTGGTTCATTCCATTTTTTTTTTTTAATCTTATCTTTTGGTTCTCCTTTCTCCCCATAATTTTGGGTAAAACCCATCGCATGTGTCTGTCTTTTTTTCTTTCTTTCTTTTCCCCTTTTCTTTTCCTTTCTCCCAACTTTTTCCTTCACAGCATTGGAACACGGGAGGTAGTCACCCAGAAGAACTTGAGCGGCCTGGTGCCCATCCGAGACTTAAGGCTAGACCCCAGCCTCCTTTGTTCCATTCCTTTATTAGCTCTGAGTCCCAATTTACTGATTGTGTGGCTCTTTCTGAGCATAGCATACCTGGTGACCAAATTGCGTTGCAAGTAAATATCATTATGAAAAATTAATTAGTCACAGGACAGACAAAAGTGCCCGAATATGTCCAGCCACCGTGTACCAAACTGGACAGAAGGAAGGTGTCCAAGCGAGGTCTGCCGAGAACTATCTCATGCCTTACAGTTTGATGTTTTGTTCTTCTGAACTGTAAATACCTGCTAAATTCTTTCATCGAGAGGACTCGTTCATTTTGATGGCGTAGCGTCTTCAGTGCTTGTAACATGTTTTTCTGGTGCCCTGTGACTGCATTCTTTAGCTGGCCTGGAGTTACTTGTACCAAATATCTTACTTCTGATGTGTAACTATTTATTACATGTACATCTTGTGTGCCCTGTTCCAAGAGACAGGGATGCTGTCTGAAAAGAGTTTGTATATTTGATACTATTCCTTAAGTGTGTTGCTAACCTTCTGAGCCTTTTGAAGAAATCAATAAGAAAAAGATGCTTTATTCCTTTATCTAGATACCCCTGCTTGATAGGACTGGACTTCCTACTTTCCTTTCAAAGCGTAGTCCTGGGATTGCAATAGCAAACAGATCGTAGAGTCACACTCCCCTGCTTCCAGCTGTCTCCACGTGGTGACGACACAGCTGTGGATCCAGGAGCACATGCCACCGAGACCTGCACACAAAGATTACATGCTGCATGTGACTTCAGGCTTATTCTTAATACACAGAGTAGCAAGAGTTATATACTTTTTCTTGAAATAACTTTTTTTAATTTAAAAATTGTATGTTTTATTCCAGATGAAGTCTAGATATCTTTTTTTCTTTTACTAATACAATAAGGTTATATATAATGAACAAAAAATCAGAGAAAAACGATTTTAACAAATGAGGCTTAAGTTTTAGCAGTTGTGAGAGAGAGAGAGCTGTGAGAAGGGGAGATGGCTGTGGGTTTTGCCATGATCACTCTTAATTTTAACATGGCACTGCCCCTAAAATAGGATGACTACTTACCCGGACATTCATGTGGAAGAGAGTGATTGTCCTCCATAAAAGTAACCAAGTAGCCTAGGAAAGATTCCCCTTGCCTTGTGGCCTTGTGTAAGAAATAGTGAATGGCTTCTCCACCTCTCAGTTCATAGTAGGTTGTATTTCTGCTTTTGACCTCCAGTTCGATGAAGGAGATTTCTTTTCATGAGCCTTGTGGGAAACCTGGAATGACTTAGAGAATCTGGAGTTTCGAGTATCTTGACATTCTCATGCCCACAAACCCATCCACCAGAGCTCTAGCCTCTCTAGTCTATGAGATTTCCTGACAGTGCTTGGAGGACTGCCTCTGACCTGGCTTCATCTCAAAGAGTGACATGGAGGGTTGCAGGGCAGTTAGTAGCAAATACCAGATGCCAGACCGAATCTGTGAATTGGGCTGAGGAAGGTTGCCCTTACCATACCTGAGGAGTGCCCTTTTTTGCAGATCTGAGCACCGCAGACTCCCCTGGGCAGGCCTCGCCTCAGTGTTCCCACATAAACAGGTCTCCTTTTCTCTCCTAGTGGAAATGCGGTGACAGTTCTGTGGCATCTTTCAGTTTAGTGTTTTAGCCACTGCCCATCTGACACTAGTCACCAGACAGACTTGTCCAGTCAGTGATGCTTTGAAAGGAATATTTGATAGATGCCCTTTCCCTTCAAAGCATGTGCTTCAAGCCTAACAGACCATTTTGTTTGCTTCATTTGAACAGGGGAGAGAGAGTCCATAGTCTCCTTCCATCCCCATCCCATGGCCCCCATTCCTTGCTCTAGGGTGATACCCTCCAGGTAACATGGAGGTGACTCAGGAATGCATCATTTCCAGGGTTGTGCTGTGGCCGAGCAAAGACCATAGACAAACGAGGGAAGTCTCTAGAAGTAACTGCAGAGACAGCACCTTCTGTCCCCTGTGGCCCAGGATTCCATAGCTCTTTGCAGGGACTCTTCCTCAGGACTACTATATAGCAAAGGGAAGCAATGCTGGTTAGAGAAATCTCCATCCACACCTCAGGCAGGGAGAATTCCTGTTGGGACACTCTGGTCTGTTGTGTTTGCCAAGCCTCCCTCCTGTCCTATATAGCCTTGGCTGTTGGGTCAGAAGGGCAAGCAATGAGATTTCTTGTCTCTGTCTTCCAGGGGTAAGTAGAATGCAGTACACCACCCTATGCCTCCAGGCACAAAAGGCTGGCTGGCTCTGGGAGTCAACCCCAGCAGGGTGGATTGGAGATTTGAATTTGCTTTTTTCCTCTAACATACTGGGGAGGTGGAGAGACCAACCTTCAGTCTGCTTATCCTTTATACTGGATTTTAATGTCATTAAGGCCTTTTGCTCATGAAATCAAAATCTTGTCTACAGCAAGAAATGAGGAGAAACAGGATAAGGAGATGATTCAAGCTAGGCACTGTTGGTGTTGGCTGATGGCATCTGGGTTGCTTCTGAGTAATCCTGAGCTATGGTGTGGTGCCTGGTCAGAGCTGCATCCTCTGCAGCAGCAGCTTTTGAAGGAGAGAGCCATGCTCAGGAGTTCTTGTTGAGTGGCCTTGGAAAATGGCTGTGCACGTTCTCTGAGCCAGGCTGACGTCACCGCCTCCTCCTGTACTCACCCAGATGGAGACACTAAAAGAGGGACATGGTTCTTCCGCAGAGTCACTCCTCATGTCTGCTGTGGCATGGCCTAGACATGGGGGCCTTCCAGTGAACGCTAAAGCCCCCCCACCAAAAGAAGGAAAGGCAGAGGTCTTAGATTGTCCTTTAGAGTTTCCATTCAAATTTCCAAAGTTGATGTCCTTGAAATGAAGTCATTCTTGAGATAATAAATCAGGAACTGTCCAATAACTAAATCTCTTGTTAAAATCTGCCTAAAGCCTTGCCATGCACTATTGCCTCCTAAAGACACTGGAACAGTGTGGTCAGTGAAAGTGTGCTGCTTCAGGCCATCATGCTGGACTCTGCCACAGGGCACCCTTTACCACCTCTGCACTGCCTTCAAGCCAGTTCACAGACACCTGCAGATCATGCCAATAGTGTCAGCATGCAGACAGGGCAGATCAGCCTGGCTAGAAACATGTAGAAGAAACAATTTGATTTAAAAGTCAAATTAAAGGCATAATTTGAATTGCAAGCTCATGTACAATGTATGCAGTCAGCTAAACCTAGTATTAGTTCTTTTCACAGGTAAATACAGAGACTGTCAGTTTTTAAGTTATCATTTGGCATCTACTGGGTAGGTGGGCTTGAGGGCCTTCTGTATCAATGGAGAAGCCATGTGTGAAGTTGTCTGTCAGGACAGGAGCTTCCAAAGACATGGCAGGTTCACTGTGCATGGGAACCCATAGCCTCTGCTTTACATAGAGTTGTATTTGTATCTGATTACTGAGTGTTCAGCAGATGCTGTCGTTTGCTCTGGGTGGCCCAGGTTTTTAGCTCAGGTGACACATCCAGCCTATGGCTTGAGGCTCTGGAACAAGGACATGCAGAGTGGCTGTATCTGTCAACAGCAAGCAGGCGGATGCTTCTCTAAACCGCCTGGTCTTATCTCTTTTGAATAAGCACTACTGTCTTCACCAAAACCTCTTTGACATGTTCTTAATAAGGGGACTGTCATTTTCATTTTGAAAGGCTTTGGCTGCTATTTTTTAATGTATGTCATGTGGTCTACATAAAATTTGAAATACTTTTTTAAAATCACTGTTTTCTTGGTAACTGCAAATTTTACATCTCAGAAGGGGGATTTTTTTACTGAACTTGACAACTACTTGATTTCATTGCTACTCTTTATAAAAAGTAGCAAGTTTTACTGTGTTGTGGAAAGGAGTTTATATTAAGAATCATTTTTGGCTATTAATTTTAAGCCACTCCAGAGCATTGCCCAGAGAACTCCCTGGAGGTTCACTCTGAGGCCTCCCTGGCTCTTCATCCTCTTGCTGGGTACCATTTGTTTTGCCCCTGGGTTGCTATGACATCCCTCCATTGAGTACCACTGGGATTCAAGCTGGCAGTAGGTTCTCTAAGGGAAGAGCACCTATGCGCTCACATTGGGCTCAGTGGTGCTTATACAAGAAGTTGTTGTACTGAAAGCAGCCCACTTGGAGAAGGTGCCTGGTGACCACCCGGAGATCAGTGGAGCCTCCACAGCACATCAGCCATGAGCATGAGGACCTGTCCTGCAGACAGCACCTGGGCCTATCTGGGCACTTGGCTCTTGAACAGCCGCCCCTAGGTGGAAACAGATACCAGAGCAGCCTCCTCGGCCAGATGGTTTTTGCTACCTGTTGAATTCTGCAAGAAAAATCGGCATTTGGGTTTTGATGTGGTCACAGATTTTGCTAACGTACAAAAGGTATAGTGTTTGAGAAGCTATGGTAAGAGTAAAATATCCCCATTCATTCAGTTTGCTGTATAAAAATCTTTGAACCACAAGTTGATAGTACCCCAGATAACCAAAACCAAGATACACACAAAATCATGTATTTTTAAAATAATTGTGTCTGCTTAGATACAACACCGCTCTGGAACTGCCAGCCCACAGCACATCCAGCATGTATCCATCTGTGTGCTTTTACCTGCTTTGTTCAGAATCCCGCCTTCTTATGTGTGTGTGTTGTAAGTTGAGTCCAGCACCCATCTTATTAACCTTTGTTTAATGCTATGGGAATAATCAGTTCATTTCCTTTAAGTCTTTTCTTTTTCCTTTTTCACTGCTGTCATTTCTTGTGCTTGTTTTTTCCCCAGTGAGGGTTGTCGGAGAGAAAATACAATGAAGAATGTTGGAAGTCGCAAATATGCATTTAACTCCCTGCAGCTGAAGGCCTTCCCCAAGCATTACAGGCCTCCAGAAGGGACTTACGGCAAAGTTGAGACATGAACACACGCTGTCCTCTAATTAGCTGTTACGTAATCAATGTGGGTACCCTCTAGTGTCACATATGATTCTTCAAGAAGACCTGAAGGATTCGTTTTTATTTTTGTGTTTTTAAAAATACTTCACTAAAGAGTCTATGGAGCATGATTTTGTGTTGGAATCTGTAGGGGGTCTTGTGTGGCTCAATAGCGTGGATAGTAATGGCTGTCCTTACCAATAGCTTTCAGCTGTAACTATACAGTTAATGTCCTAGTTCCTAGAAGAAGCCAGCTTGGTGTGTCTGAAACTCCAGGAGACTTTTTCAAATGCCCACTTAGGTAGGCACTGCTCACCCAACTTATTTTTCTATTCAGTAACTCACAAGTGAGCATTGACTTAGAGTCTACTTTCAAAAAGTCTGAATGTAAAACAGGAAGTACTTACCCCATTAAACTTCAGGTCCCAGGCAGAGTAGTAGGTGTTAGCTCAGCTTGGGGAAAAGAAGTCGGCACCTTCGTGCTATGAGAGAAGCTGGTTCTAGTGGCCGTCAAAGGCCACCACTCTCTATGAAGCCCAAAGTGGAAGGGAAGCTTGATCAGTCACACCAGGAGCTCATGCACCTGGGGCCACACCGCTTCCTGCCCCTTCGAGTCCTAGAAGAGTGTCTGCTTGAGATCTAAAACCAACCAGGAGGTCTCTGCCTCCTCATAAGCTCCATGTTTAGGTCCACACCCACAGGGCATATCTCCCTTTCTTCTCTGGCAATCGAGACCTTCAGTGTGGCTTGTCAGGTAAATGGGAGACAACTCTTTAGTCGGGAGTTTAGGGCCATAGAGACAGTAGACACAAATATTTTCAGAATAAATGTTCTTCTGGGATGTTTCTAATCATCTTCTAGAAGACCACAAATCATGTGTGAATATCTAAAGAAACCATCTTAATTTTTGGTTTACAATAATTGTTACTATTCTTCTTATATGACTATTGAGAAACAGTTCAAATTATCCCCTACATTGAGAGCCCGAGAGGGGTTTGTGAGACAGGAAAGTTAGGGATTTCATAGACAATTTAGTTTGTCATCTTTTACAAGGTGATGATGAGTCTTATCTGCACATAGCAGATTTTTTTCCTTAGAATTTATGTTTTATAAATTCTGTTTATCATAGTTCTGTTTACATGTTATTTAAAAGGCTGTAAAAGAAGTATATATGGAGTATATCCATGATGCTGATACCAATGATTGTGAGCACCATGGGAATTCTTAGAGAAGTCTAGCTAGTTTTCTTTTGGCTCCTTTAGAAACATGTAACGAACTTGGACCTGGGACATCGAGGCATAGACAGCCCAGTCCTTGGACAAGAGTCAGGGAGGGTGCAGGCATCCCTTTCTACGGGTGCACAGCATGGCCTACTGCTGCAGGGGAGAGGTCCTCTGCTGAGGGGAGGCTCACTCCCCACTCTAGAGTGTGCACTGTGGAAGGTGAGTGACAGGGAGCGCTCAGCACCCAACCCTCCCCACAGGGGGCTGCTCTGCTGGTATCGGATTCTCCCAAAGCCTCCAAGGCTGCTGGGGCTCAGTGTGGCTGGCTAAGCCCTTTCCCTCTTCTTTGGTCCATTTACTCTTAAGTTTCTAGTTTCATTTTTTTTCTCATTTTGACATCACTGCCTTTTTAAAATATTGCTTTGGACTTTGAAATGAAATGTTCCCGTGTTCTCCAGCTTTCCTTCCTGTCTGAAGGACATTACCAATCCACACTTAGAAAGGGAAGAGAGCAACAGCTGACTCACCTGTCGGCCGTTCTGCATGTGAATTACTTTCTCAGTCTTTGTTTTATAACATGAATCACTGTAGAACTCTAAGACGTGGTTAATCACGGAAGAGACTGTGGCTTCAATGTTTTCTCTGAAGGCATTGTGACTGGCTCCCAGCGCAGAACACATGTTCCCGGCTTGCCAGGAAGGCACACCTGGCAGAGCATGGGAGCAGACAGCTCCTGCTGCCCCAGGAGGCTGAGCTGTTCACTGGAGGTGGGACACGGTTTTCCTGGTGGCCATAAAGAGAACGTTCCGTCCATCGTCTGCCCCCGTTTCAAAAGGAATGTGCGGTGTCTGGACAGCTGGGAATGCCGTGTGGACCCCATCAGAGCTCCTGCAGCAGGGCTGCCTGTCCTCTCCTTTAAAGATGTAAAAATACTGTATAATACTGTTTTATCCCCCCCCCCACACACACACACTGTACTTGCCAAGCTTAGTGCATTTAAATACTTGTATTTATTTGTTTGGGACAGTATTAATATATATGAACATATAGTTACTGTTTTATATATTCTTAGCTCACTTAAAGCCATGTATGCTGTAAATGTGCTTGTCTTTAGAATGGGAAATAATAAATACTGACAAGAACATTATACTTGGTCTCCCTTGATTCATTCTCCTGTACTGGAAGTCGATAGCCAGCACCAGACTGGCACATTGTACCACTGGGCTTAGGTGCCAGGATTCATAGGCTTGTAAATGGGGGGAGACTAAGGTCTTTTTAACCATGTTTTTAGTTCATTCAAACTAGGGTGTGTGGTTAAGAACGGAGACCAATCCAGGTTCTGCCTCTCACTGGTCAGTGACTTGGGACAGGCTGTTTTTGTGTATGCCAACTGTAGACAACAGTGTCCTCAGAAGGTGGCTGTGAGGACCTTGGTCGGATGTGTTCATAAATGTGTGTTGTGTCCTTTCCCTGAACTACCTCCCCATCTGTGGGCACCACCGTAGGGTGACTTGCTAAGAAGCTGTACAAAGCTGCTGCGTCATCAGCACCATGCGCTGAGTCTCTGCATCTCCTTCAAGGAACATGTATCTGGTCATTTCTCTTGGAGATTCCTGGCAATGGAAAGGAATGAAAAACAACGTAAGTATGTTTGGCTGTCTGAAAGTCTACCATTGCTGTAGCCAGGGCTTTCCCTCTCTCTTCTCACAGACTCGGGAATGGAGTCTGGCTTCAGTTTCCATTTCGTTGAGTCTCTGCACATATCAAAAGTCTGCTCTGCTGATACATGGGATTTGGTGATGCCTTTAATAATCTTTAGTAAACATTCTGTTAACTCCTCTATCATAGGTTGAGGTTTATGAAGCTGTTGGTTAGCTGGGGTTGGCTTCCTCTGTTAGGGCTACAGAAGTCTTAAATGTCTTGCTCCGTTTGATGTTTGTTCTGAGATCAAGGTTTGGCTTTCCCATGGATGACCATGTCCTTGTGTCTGATGTAGTCGGTGCGCCTGTGTTGGAAGGCTGGACTCTGGTGCGCAGTAGCTCCTTCTCGGCTTACAGTGTGCCGTTTCACACAGTTGGTGCCTTCTGCCGTGGCTCTCCTGGGAGTGGGGGCCAGGGCTTTGTCTGCTGTCTTCCTCTGTCAATCCTCACTTTAGTTACTGAAGCAGGGTCTTGCTGAATCCAGAGCTTGCCAGTTCCAGTCAGTCTCAGCCTGTCCCGCCATCATTTAGCTGCCTCTTGTGCTGGGATTACAGGTGACCGAAGTCCACTCTTCACACGTACACGCAGGTGCCTTACCCACCAAGCCG
>CABHPQ010171730.1:0-13985 GCA_902168405.1 Peromyscus aztecus | reverse complement strand
ACTTAAACTCCAGCAGTTTATTATCTGACACATTTCTCCAATTGCTCCCACATGCGCATCTTCAGAAAACCTAAATTCCTTACCTATCTTGCCTTAAAGAATACAAATATTACGTATTTTTGAAGTTGATTTTTTTTAATTTTACTTGTAATAAAAGGTTTTTAGCACACAGCACATGTACTCTATTCTTAGATCCTCTCCGTATCACTAAGACGTGGTCCAGAGGATTCTAACACTTCTGTAAATGAGAAATTAAGGGATTTACAGTCATAAAATAAATGACAGAACTGAAACAAGCCAGCCTTTCATAATTTTTTTATTACGACTTGGTATAACTTTGTCTTTTATTATACTTGATGTTAAGGAGAAATTTTTACTATAATTATTTTTAGTTATCTCTTCTCTATGTATAGTGTGTTCATTAAAGACAAAGTCAACATCAAGTATAACAATATGCCAAACTATAAATTCTCAAGTTGTGTAAAATATAAGATTCAGACTGAGAAAATTTATCATCCATGCAAGACATTCTGTGCACAATACATTAATTCCCAGGACATTAGGAACAAAACATATAAAGAATAAATCCGAACACTAAGTTAGACTCTTAACTCTTCCTTAATTTTCCAAGCATCTCCCACAGACCTCTAATCCTAATTACTTTAATAACTGATCCAGCATCTTTGCTCCTATCATCAAGCTTTACTGCGACCTCAAGAGGTTACAGTTAAAAGCACACATGAATTTGGGCATGTAAAAAGAAACGTACAGGTTTAAGAGACTTTGTACAATTATCCTCTTTGAGAGAAAGGGGCTTTGATTCGATTCTAGTTTGTGTACATACTTTAATGCTAATTTTGTTGTGTGACATTGTTACCACAATGCACTTTTAATTTCATCAGGAAATGGTAACTCAAGCCTCTACTTACCTGTTTGAAGCCACCAAAAGAAGATTTTATTTCAGGAATGTAAGCATTTTGGTCCCAATGACCTGGAAGTCAAAATCTGAGTACTTAACACCAAAACGAGAGTCATATAACCAAGTAGGTGACACATCCCTCTTAAGCTTCTTCCTGTGCCTTTTACAGATGAATATGTACATTTTGGTAAATGCTAATTGTGTTGGGAGTAAACCTAGTAATACAGCATTTATGGGTGTAGAAGAGATGATCCTTGTTTGTAAAATCTCATTTCTAACGCCTTTGAAATCTGACTGGGTTTGTTCTTCTGCATTCTAGGCAGATGTCATAGTTGCTGATTCTTATCTGAAATATGGAGATGATCCCTACACACTTCAATATGGACAATGTGGAGACAGAGGACAGTACATACATTTTACTCCAAACTTCCTACTGACTGATAATTTGCCTATGTATGGACCCCGAGGTAGAAATACATATTTTATACTTCATATTTCCAATGGGAAAAAGCAAACCACCACTATTAATGTGGAATTCTAAAATATAAAGAAAAGTAAACATTAAGTAAATCCTTCATTTAGAAACATGCAGATTATAATCAACCTGTTGTATATATAAAGTTGATAATTAAATGAGTCATTTGTTCATTTAATTCCATTTTATATTTTTTGGACTAATGAAAAAATATTGAATTCTAGAGGTCTCCAGCTCAGGTTAGCAGATGAGCAAGAAATTCAAAGTAGAAGGAAAATCATCCTTAAATTATTTCAACTACAGCTTTGTAGATGACAATCTTCTCTCTCAGGCAGAGTCTTTGTCCATGAGTGGGCCCATCTCCGGTGGGGAGTATTTGATGAGTATAACAGAGATCAGCCCTTCTACTTGTCCAGATGGAACATTATTGAAGCAACAAGGTATCACAGTGTGACCGAATCTGAATCTAAAACTTCCTCCTTATGACTCTTCAACACTCTCTATTGGGTAGTACGAGTACAATTCCAGGGTTAGATTTACTCAACCCTATATATGAACTGGTAACGTGTTTAATTTGACTTTTAAATTCAAAGTACCAAACACTTAGAACATTAAGGAAGTCTTGAGAACAATAGGAACCAGTGTCTAGAGGAAATAACTCTAAGAGAGAATGTCAGTTAGTTCAGGGAGGATGCTAGAGAACCCTCTACTCCAATCCCCTTGTGATGTGTGGTGTGTCAAGCTGCCTTGAGTCTTGCACACGGGTGCTGTGCTTGGGCTGCTCTCAGCACGGCCGCCTACCCCAACTTTCACCCCCACAAAACTATCCCTTGCCTAGACAATGCCTATTCAATCTTTACCTATTTCTCCTCTTGGTCTCTCTGCTCCTCCCATTGGAGGTTAGATGCCCTGGAGAGAGTTTCCAGAGAGCATGTGTGCCTCTCTCAGACTTCTACTAACCAGCCTTAGCCATCCAGGAGATTTGTTTCTCCCAATAGAGTTGAAGATCCTTGAGACTATGGATTTTGTTTTGTTTTGTTTTTGTAGTTCTCTAACAAAGTCAAAATTAAGCAAAGTATTATCAAATGACAAGTATTTAAAAGATTAAACAAATGAATGCATTTCCATATCATCAGATATAAAAAGATATACATTAGTTAAAACAAGGCTCTAAACCCACATTTACACTGTCCCTGCACTATGCCCAGAAACTTTGAGTCTCGTCATGTATAAGTTAGGCGTCGCAGACAACCCAGGAGCCATATCTCTTGAAAGACATCACAACCACTATTATCCTTGCAACACAAACTGTGAAATGAACTAATGTCATGAAGTATGAATAGGAAGAAATTATACACATAAAGAAGGTTTTAGAATCCTTTTCATATTCTCTGACAGGGATGCAGTAACTACCTTTGTTGTGAAGCCCAATCGTTTGATACCTGTTTCCTCCCAATTCTTCCTTTAGCCTAGCTTACTGGTTATAAAAATGTAAACTACAAATTACTATACCAAATTTAAAGCCACATAATTTATACATAGAAATTTAAGAAAATTTTAAACATGTTTTGACTTCTTCTCCTCACTAAAAAAAAAATCCTCTGTAACTCTTAACTAATTTAATCTTTATAATATCCATGGAAGTTTGAAATTACTATCTTATTCCACAACCACAGAGGAAATACATTTATTGATCATATCAAGAAACCAATGGCTGCTTAAGAATGTACAGAGAAAATACAGTTTTTACTAAAACCAAGGGTGTGGACAGGTAATCACCATGCCTACTTTTGTCAAAATGAAATGCTTGTGTATGACCAAACAGAGTTGTCACTGAGAAAAAGACTTCGGAACATTGGTCTTTATTGCTGACTTGCCTAGGTTCAATTTACAAACAGAATGACAGAATGTGTGGCTTTAAAGCTGGGGCTGAGGGTGTAGCTTTGTGGTAGAGGGCTTGCCTAGCATGCACAGGCCCTGGGTTCAACAGCTTGCACCACAAAAGTAATCCAATTCTTTTATTATAGATGTCCCACTGACATTTCTGGCAGAAACATGGTCAAAGAATGTGAGGGAGGCAGCTGCATATCAAGGCAATGCCATCAAGATTCAAAGACAGGACTGTATGAGCCCAAATGTACATTTATCCCAAACAAAACCCAAGCTGCCAGGGACTCCATAATGTTCATGCAGAGTCTTGATTCTGTAAGTACTTTCCATTTACTCAAGAAAGAATCCTTGCAAAGTATTAAGTGATGAAGATATATGTCTACTATGATAGTAAGCATCTCCACAAGAAAGAAAAATCACTCATTCAGCCCATGTTAAGGGTGTCTGGATAGTATCCTACCCCTTCCTATTAAGCTGTCATTATCTTCAAATGTAGCACTGTACCCTCTTAGTGAGTCACATAACTTCTTAAATCCTTCTCTCACTGATGTTTATTGGACCTGTGTGCAGAATAACAACCTTACTCTAATGTTTCTCCCAAGAGTTTATTCATATTGCTCCCAAAGTAATCCACAAGGGATTTTTCAGCTGACATCTAGATTTTCCACTTTCTTCTCATTAAAGCTTAAAACCCATTATAAAATGATAATATTTGGGAAGTATACATGGCCCTTCCTCCATAAAATAGAGAGATATAAGAACAAAAGTTCATAGAGATAATGGTTTAAATACATAGTTTGATGGGGATCAACAAATGTATTAGTCAATGAACTTGACCTAGAAACCCCCCTGTCATTCTCAAGATGTCGCTGAGAGAACACTGCTAAATATGATACTTAGTCCGCTTATTTTAAAAATGAAATTGAAATATTTGTTTCCCATTGTTATTGTTATGTTTATAAAGTCTAATATAAATAAGTTTAAGCTCAGTGCTTGATTCAAGGTAGGTACAAAACAAGCCTTAAATTTTTATCTTAAAATGGATAATGTATTTTCAAAATATCTAGTCATCTCTTTCCCTAGGTAAGCCCAATCTTTTTAATTTTTAATTTTTACTTGACATATAATAAATTTATGGGATACTGCATGACATTTCAAAAGACAGATAGAATGTCTAATGATGAAATAGGACTAAATAGCATATTCATTACCTTAAAGATTTATGCTCTTTCTTGTGGTAAGAACACTCAAAAGCCTCTCCTGCAGAGGATTTTCAGGGTTTATAGTAATAAAAACATTTACTGGCAGAATTATTAGATACAGTAGATCACTAGGAGAAATGTCTACATCTCTTATACTTTATTATCCTTCAAGGGTATTTTATATTTCATACATCAGCACTAATAACAAGCTAAATGGCTAGAGTAACTGTCCTCAAGTTTCTGGGCCAACTATGGAGATGTGAAGCATTGACAATAAAGGACAGCCATCTCTCCTATTCCACTTTTAGGGGACAGAAATTACCAGAACCCATAACACTCTTCCTGTAAATATAGTTCAGAATGGGAGATCCTCAAAAGTTTAGATGAGGAAACAGGAAGGTGATTAATCACATGACCAGCCTCCATTCTTCATTGATGGTCTAACTTTAAAATCTCCAAAAAGTGTTAGCTGTGTGTGTTGATAGTATTACTCACTTCCACTTGAGGCATGTAAAATGTATGTCCAAACACCTGATTATAAAGTTATTCTCATCAGGAGACAAATCCTGTTCAGGATGCACAATGAAGCTAACTTCATATTTGGAAAAGAAGGTGATCCCTTAAAAGTTTTTTACAATATAGTGTTTGAATTGTTTTGTTTTTTTTCAGGTGGTTGAATTTTGCACAGAAAAAACCCACAATAGAGAAGCCCCAAACCTACAAAACAAAATGTGCAATTACAGAAGCACGTGGGATGTAATCAAGAAGTCTGCTGATTTTCAGAATTCCTCTCCCATGATAAGAACAAAAACCCCGCCCAGACCTGCATTTTCACTGCTGAAGTCCAAACAGCGGATAGTCTGCTTGGTGCTAGATAAATCTCCAAGCATGAAATCAGTAAGACACTTTTTGCTGACACTCTCAAATTAAGTATTTAAGTTAAATACAGAAATATAACTTAATTTTATCTTAGTTGTAATAAACTAACACACATATGTTTAGGCCAATGAACAATGAGATAAAAAATGATGGATAGAGGGAGGTTATAAGATTATGGATAATTTTTATCTCATAACTTTTAGTTCTAACTAGAACAAGTTTAATTGCACACACACAGAAAAGTGAAGTCAGGTGAAATTGTGCTTGCCTAATCTTAGCTACTCAGGAGGCTGAGACAGGAAGATCATTTGTGTCCATTGACTTTAGGCCCATGTGGGCAACCTACCAAGATCTCTTCTCAAAAAAGAGTAAGGAAAGGAAAAAAAATGGAAACTATCCATAATTTCACCATTGAACATATCACTTCATGCTTTTCTTATTCTCAATGTCTACCTTTTTCTTCAAAAATGTAATTATATTTTGTATGTATTATAATCTGATCTTTTACATAATATGCCTTAAAAATTCCCCATGTAAAAAAGGATTCTGTGAAAGATTTTAATTATTATGCCATTTTACTGAAGCAGTAAGTTCAGGGTTTACATGGGTCTACACAAGGTCCTCTGCATATATAGTATAGTTACTCACTTAGTGTTTTTATGAGACTCCTGCCTGTGAGAGTGAGTGGGTCTCTGACTCCTGTGCCTGCTCTTGGGACTCTTTCCCTCCTGTTGGGTTGCCCTGTCCAACTTCAATATGACAGTTTTGCTTCATCCTGTTATATTTTATTTTGTCATGTTTGATTGTTGTCTTTTAGAAGCCTTTCTTTTCTAATGAGAGACAGAAAGGGAGTAGATCCGGAGGTGAGGGGAGGTGGGAGGAGTAGAGGGAGGGAACACTATAATCAGGATATATTGTATGGGAAAATAATTTATATTCAATAAGAAAATGGAATAAAAGAATTATGTCATATTTAATAATTGTGTTATATGATCACGCAATAATTTAATCAAGCCCCTGTGGTTGGACATCTTTGATGATTTTCTACTTGGTATTTATTAAAATATACATTGTAAAAAATATTTCATTCAGGGAAATTATTTAATAGATTGTTAGATAAAAACGTAAGAGTTTTACAAATATAATATCTAGTGGTTTTAAGGTTTATTTTTATTTTATGTGTATAAATGTATTGTCTGCATGGGTGTATGTGAACCACTTGTGTCTCATGCCTGAAAAGCCAAAAGAGGCCATCAGATCCTCTGGCAGTGGAGGTACAGTGTGTGCCACATCTGGGTTCTGACAACTGAACCCAGATTCTCTGCAAGAGCAGAAAGAACTCTTTTTTGTTTGTTGTTTCATTTTTGTTTTTGTTTAGCTGTTCTTTTGTTTTTACATCTCAACCAAAGTTTCTCCTCCACCCTCTCCTACCCCTCCCCAATCCATTCTTCCTCCTCTGTTTCTCTTCAGATAGGGGTGGGAAGTCATAACTGCTGAGCTAATTATCAAATCTCCAAACTGATTTTTTTTCATAGATTTCATTTTTTAATGACAAAAAGAAGCTAAACTTTAAAATATATCAAAGAATTATTATCAAGGTCTATGGTCTTTGGTGATTATTGTCTTTTACCAATCTGACAAGGTTTAAAGAGACTCCAGGGTTGTTCTTATATATATATAGTATATATACTTTTTTTTTTTTACAGGGAAACCCTATCACTCGTCTCACCCGAATGAACCAAGCAGCAGAGCTGTACTTAATTCAAATTATTGAAAAGGAATCCTTGGTTGGCCTGGTCACATTTGATAGCACTGCTACAATCCAAAATCATCTAGTAAGAATGACCAATGAGAACTCCTATCTAGAGATCAGTGCAAACCTGCCTCAACAAGTTGGTAGTGGAACTTCAATTTGCAATGGACTCAGAAGCGGATTCCAGGTTAAAAAAGAAAATTAATTTACTATCACTTGCCATTGATCACTTTTAACTTTTATCAAGGGTGGTGAGCTCCTGAGCTCCTCATTTATAATATTCTAACCCGATAAAAACAAGTCATCTGCAAGAAGAAAAAAGTAGCCTTCCTGCTCTCTGCTGCCCCTCTGTGTCCTGCTGGAAGACTAGGCAAATCCAGACTCCAGCTCGGGCAGAAGCCCAAGGACTCCTCCAACTGAAAGACAGTTTATTCTTGCTTTTCATTTATTCAGAAATCATTTTTCTGTGATTAGTAACGTGGCTTTTCCCATTCAGGCAATTACCTCCAGTAACCAGAGCACTTCCGGCTCTGAGATCATATTGTTGACAGATGGGGAAGATGCCCAGATAAGATCATGCTTTGAGGAGGTCAAAAGCAGTGGTGCCATCATCCACACCATCGCTCTGGGGCCTTCCGCTGCTAGAGAACTGGAGACCTTGTCCAGCATGACAGGTACAACTTCAGAAGTGTTAGGACAATCGTCTGGAGTCTGTCCTGCCGCACATGTTCTTCTCCATAGGCTGAAAACTGCTCAAAAATTCTTTGTCTCGAAATTCATCTTCGCTTGTTCCCACTCGGGTTCTTTTCTCCCCGCCCCCCACTCTTCCGTATGCGAACTTCTCAGGTTCTTCGTTATTGTCACCGCTCATTCTGCTCCTCATTTCAACCAATACCGCTAATCAGAACCTTGTTTCTCTATGGTTTCTCAACTGCGTCCAAAACTATTTCTTAGTTTAAAGATACATTCAATCCCACAGAAAATGTTTGGACATCCCAATTTAATGAAGAGCAAATGGAAACCTAGAGGCTGTAAATGCTCTGCCTGAAAGGCCTGACTACCTGTTCAGGGCTCATTCCATCGTGGAGGGTTTCTGTCAGGGCCTAATGCATCCTAAGCCTTGTGTGGCTACTGCAGTAATCGCCCAGATGGACTTCCTGACACTTATTAGTTCCATAAGTATTAATGAATACCATATTTTAAGCAATCATTTCTCCTCTGTAACCTATTCTTTCTCAGCTTCTTACATTGTTCTAAACAGTCAATATTTAATTATCATTGATGTATTTTTGATCCAACTAGAAAATAAGCCATTATCTTCTAAGAACTGGTTTAAATTTCATTTCTATAGTATTGTATTGAATTCAGGCTTTGCTAAGATAGCATGCACTTCCTTTTGGTGGCTGATTATCAATCAAAAACAATTTTAATTCCTTAAATTTCCCTTTGTTCTTATCACACTTATTTTGAGCAAGGTTTTAGTAATTGTAGAATTCTTCGTGGGATACTACAACACTGAGGATCTTGAAAAGTAATATTTTGTGGAGTATAACTAAACATCTGAAAAAGATGGTTAAATAGATCAATGACAGCACAAGTAAGTAGGCTTTCCCATTGAAAACTCCCCTTTAGGAGGGCTTCGCTTTTATGCCAATCAAGATGTAAATGGCCTTATGAATGCTCTCAGTGGGATTTCATCTAGAAGTGGCAGCATCTCTCAGCAGGCTCTGCAGGTCAGTCAGCAAAACCCTTTGTCTTCTCACTGTTGCAATAAACTCCCATTATCCTAATTACTAACTAGTCTTCTCTAACAAATAACTCTTCCTTAAAAACAGTTCTGTTGTATAGAGGAAGCACTTCCTTACTGAATTGGTTCCCATGGCTTACACATGTCTCATCTCCTCCAGTCCTTCATTCCTTATAATATTATTTTTACTCTTTATCATTTTTGTAAATTTAATTTTAATAATTTAATTTCTTTCTTACCTTTTATTTTACTGAAAAAATATTTAATTATTTTAACTGAAATATTTTTTAAATCCAAAAAATTGAACTGGTAAATTTTAAAATTCCATAGTAATAACATAGAGGGTTTTGTATGTTTGTTTTTTATTTCTGTAACAGTTGGAGAGCAAAGCCTTGAATATTAAAGGGAAGGAATGGATAAAAGGTACAGTACTGGTGGATAGTACCATTGGCAATGACACATTCTTTGTTATCACCTGGACAATACAAAAGCCAGAAATTATTCTTCAAGATCCAAAAGGAAAAAGATACACAACCTCAGATTTCCGAGGTGATGATAAGCTAAATATTTTCTCTGTTCGACTTCGAATACCAGGCATCGCGGAGGTAATCAATTCTTTGGTTTTCATTAATTATCAATTTATATTAGAAAATAAAGGCCCCTTCTGTGTTCCCAATGGTAAAACAGTAACAGATAAGTCATCTTAAGAATAATCTTAATAGAACACATAGGGATTCATACCCATGTTATTAGTTTATAAAATCAGATATTAAAATCATTACTTAGGCTGAGGCAATGTCTGAGTGGTGCACTGGCTTAGCTTGCACGAGGCCCTGGCTCCCGCCTCCTCATCAAACAAGTAATCATTATTCTTCTTTTTACATTTCTAGGTAATTATATATCCTAAGCACAGAGTAAGAAAACACTATCAAAGCAATTAAATTATGGTTTGTTTTGTTTTGTTTTTTTCAGACAGGTACTTGGACCTACAGCCTCTTCAATAAGGCTGACGAATCTCAGTTGCTAACAATGACGGTGACCACTCGAGCAAGAAGTCCTACCACGCCCCCAATAATCGCAACTGCTCACATGAGTCAAAACACAGCACGGTACCCTAGCCCAATGATTGTTTATGCACGAGTCAGCCAAGGGTTTCTGCCTATTCTGGGAGCCAATGTCACAGCTGTTATAGAAGCTCAAGATGGACATCAAGTCACACTAGAGCTCTGGGACAACGGGGCAGGTAATGGGAACCCGCGTTGACAGGATTGAATTTAAAATTCTCTCTCTGGACTCTATCTCAATGCTTCCTCTGTAGGCTTAAGAACTGTATTTCAAAGTGAATGGAATCTAGTTGTAATGTGTCAAACCTCTGCACAGACGTAAACACCATCATCATCTTCAAAGTTCGTGAGCACTTTTACTTGAACCATGGAAGGAAGTTGAGTACAGTTCTTTGTTGCTGGAGAGCTTCTCTCCAGGTCCCACCAAGCCCCGCAGTCCCACAACCCACGTATAAAATAATCACTCAGATGCTTATATTACTTAAAAACTGTATGACCATGGCAGGCTTCTTGCTAACTGTTCTTATATCTTAAATTAACCCATTTCTATAAATCTATACCTTGCCACATGGCTCATGGCTTACCGGCATCTTTACATGCTGCTTGTCCTGGTGGTGGCTGGCAGTCTCTTCTTCCTCCTCTGTTCCCTCAATCCTCTTCTCTGTTAGTCCCGCCTATACTTCCTGTCTGGTACCAGCCAATCAGTGCTTTATTTATTAACATATTTGTCATACAGAACATCCCACAACAGTTCTTCTCCATCTCCATTGTCAGTTTTAATATACTTTGTTTTCTCTATATTTTCTTATCTTGGTAAGTTTCTTATACAAAATAAGAACAGCAATTACTAATCAAATGTGCACCACAAAAGGACTGAAAACCTACTGTGAATTACTCCAATACTACAGGGTCATCATGTGACCAAGACAAGCTTTGAAGCAAAACGATGTGACTCTAGGATTCATGTACTTGAAACTGTGCTATCTTATCTGTGAAATCACTGACATCACCTGTGCTCACAGTCACAACTGTCATTTTTCTAACTAGATGACTAATTCTTGCATTCCATTGCCAAGGTGCTGATACACTCAAAAATGATGGCGTCTACTCAAGATATTTTACAGAGTACCATGGAAATGGGAGATACAGCTTAAAAGTCAGTGTCAAGGCAAGAAAAACCATCACTAAAGTAAATTTAAAACAGACAAACAAGGCTCTATATGTACCTGGCTATGTTGAAGATGGTAAGTAACATTCAAACAGAAATATGTGTGGTTTTAGGTCTAATGAATACAACAAACATCAAAAATCATAGTAGACTACTGAAAATACAGGCATGTAATTCCTTGTAATCATCTGAATGTTTCAAAATCAAACTCAGGTCAGTGGATTCATAGATCATATTTCTGCATATTTTGTTAATACCTGCTTCAAGTCATCATTTCATTTACATTGAGAGGAGGGTCTATGTGATTGAGAATTGTTGAGACCAAGGTTGGATAAAGTACAGGGACAAATAGCCAAATGAATGGAAACACATGAAATATGAACCAATGGCTTAGTGGCCCCCAACTGGATCAGGCCCTCTGAATAGGTGAGAGAGTTGATTGGCTTGATCTGTTTGGGAGGTATCCAGGCAGTGGGACCGGGTCCTGTGCTCAGTGCATGAACTGGCTGTTTGAAACCTGGGACTTAGCAGAGATGCTTGGCTCAGCCTGGGAGGAGGGGACTAGACCTGCCTGGACTGAGTCCACCAGGTTGATCTCAATCCTCGGGGGAGTCTTTGCCCTGGAGGAGAGGGGAATGGGGGGTGGACTAGGGGGAAGGGGAGCGGGGCGGGAGGGGGGAGAACAAGGGAATCCGTGGCTGATATGTAAAATTAAATTATATTGTAAAATAAATTCAAAAAAAAAAAAAAAGCTCACTCAGCATCTTCTATGATTCAAGCTCTATGCTAGATGATGGAGCTACAAATACTGGTAAAACAACTTGTGTCCTCAAAAAAATTTACAGGCAAGTGTTAGATATAGTTTAACTAAAATGTAATATCCCCTCGTCCATTTCAAAATTCTGTTAAAACAAGATTTTTTTTTCACTAAACGTTGTACTTTTCTATATCTGCTGCTAATCAACATTAGCACTAAGTAGCTTCAAGATCAACCTACAAGAACAGACATGAAAACATAGAAAGTTACATTTTTTTTTTTGCGGGGGTGTAGGTGATATTATATGGAATCCACCCAGACCTGAGGTTTCAGAAGCCACAGACACTACTGTGGTAGGCAGAGAAATCACTGGAGGGTCCTTCACTGCATCTGGAACACATCCTGGTGGTGATGATACTCCTCCTGGATTACCACCCAGTAAAGTGACAGATCTGGAAGCCCAGTTTGAGGGAGATCATCTTCACCTCACATGGACTGCCCCTGGCAGGATCCAAGACAAAGGCAAAGGTAATCTGGATGCTGAGTTTTAAAACATTCTAAAAGAAAGCTCATTATCTTTCATTTGCTAAAACTTCTCCAAAGTCTTCTTTATGGGTAATATTTATGGAGTGGCTACAGTAGCCCATTATTCACCTACTTTCAAATATAGAAACTTAAACCCCAAAAGATACAACTTGAATGAAATTGTCCATGTTTTAATAATTAAAAATTCTAATCCAGTTTTTTCAGTTTTTTGTTATCAAATTGTCACTTTCAGTTGAACTATTTTTAAATTAAATGAGAAGACGAAGTAACACCATTCTGTTGGGTTCTATTAGTATAAACAGGGGCAATTTTCTAAGCATTTCTGTCTTTGCTCAATTTTGTTCAATTATTATTCAGTTTTGAACATTATTGGGTTCTCTTGAACAAGGTCTACTCTTAGAAATCAATTAAGTACGAAATACACATAGGTAAAGAGATAACTCAAGATAGATGATAGATGATAGATGATAGATAGATCAACCTAAATAAAAAACAAGGTTTGTGTGAAGAATGGTTGAATGGATAAGACTTATCAGTGGAGAAACTAAATGTTAAACATAATTGAGGGATAAAAAAATCTAAGTTACTTACCACATATTTTAAGCAGCTCCTACACTACCTAGAAACATAAAAAATGAAGTATTTATGACAAATAAGACCTACAAATAATTTATACTCACAATTCAGAAGCTAGTTTATGTTACTTTCTCTGGTAGATTTCTAAAGTCAGTGTGAAATTCAGTACTCATGTAGGCATCTGCCTTTCCTTTCCAGCAGCTAACATTCCAGTCACCCATTAATTAAATACTTACTAAATTGTTCTAAACACTTTTCATTCGTTATCATTTACAAATCTCACTTCAGAATATCAGCAGTCAAAAACTTTCTGTTGAATTAATCAAGTGACTAAGTCTCCGTTTTACACTTTTAAAAATGGAGACGAGAAGGATGACAGGAAGAAAATCAAGATGTGGGTCGAGGCCGCACTAGGTCCCAAGCACATTAGTGTAATTAGTACTCATCCGGCTTCTGTGCCTTTGACTCATCCTCGTCTGTGCTCTTGTCTCTCACTGAGTGCCCCACCCCCACCCCATTACTCCTTCTTTCAACTTAATAAAAAGTCACAGAAGGGCTGGGCTGCAGTGGCTCATGCTTTTAATCCCAGCACTCGGGAGGCATTGTGAGGTGCATCGCTGTGAGTTCGAGGCCAGCCTGGTCTACAGAGATACAGGACAGGTACCAAAACTACACAGAGAAACCCTGCCTTGAAAAATCAAAAAAGAAAAAGAAAAAAGAAAAAGTCACAGAAGATACTCACGGTCTTTACTGCACATGAACATTATGCTTTCCTTGTTCTAACTTAAAACTGAGTTCAGTTCTTTCTACGTCCTTCTAAAAAGAAACCTGGACTCTGGGTGGAGGGCTGGTATAACCGATACTGAATTATCTTTTCTGTGATTTTTCTAACTGGACATTTTTTAAGATAACTGTTCATATACTTGTCTTTAAAGTCGGTGAGATGAGATAACCAGATACAAACTGTACCTGGGCTCTCCATCACTAAAGCTTGGCATGCAAGTCTGGT
>CABHPQ010171729.1:0-63251 GCA_902168405.1 Peromyscus aztecus | reverse complement strand
GCCCAGCTGAGAGGGGGTTAATTGAGAGTGAGTGCTTTCAAGTTTGTTTCAGAAATGGGGGCAGGCAGATAGATGCATGTGGTGAGAAACTCCAGGATACACCAAGATAAGTTAAGGCTCCTGCCCCATCCTCAGACACTTCAAAGGCTTTCTCTGGCCTTTCTTTGTCAGATCCCAAATTTTCTCAAAGCTGCTGGCTGGCTTTCTGGCCAGAAGGTCCACAAACACCATCTATCCCACCAAAGCCAGGCATGAAGGTTCTCTCGGCTTATGATCCTGTATCACCCCAGAAGGCTAACAAACCTCTCAAAAACCAGGCGGCTGACGGTCTCACTGGCCACTGGAGGCAGATTCAAGGTTCCCTGCAGCATCGTTAGCTTCTTTCTTAGGCTCTGGAGGAAATAAAGAGAACACGAGAGAAAGGCTGAGGTACTGAGGACAACACCTGTGTAAAGGGTACTGGGAACAGAGCAAGGACTGAATGCCCAACCCCAGGCTTCAGAACTCCTCTTTGGTAAAGCCCTTGCTCAGGAGATTAGGAATCTTGGAGGTAAGGACTCAGCAGATCATAAAGGAAGATCCATGGTGCTGTTGGCCCTCTGCTGAGGAGGCACAGGCTGTAGGTCAGATGAGGGTCAGGACACATACCCTGACCCACCTCCCTGACACAGGAGGATGAAGAGCCCAGAGCTACTGCTCTTGACTGGGACTCAGGTTCTCAGGCAGAACCAGCCTGGCCCCATTCCTGGAGGCACAGAAACAACCCCTGATCCCCCTTCTCCCCGGGTCAGGATTCTCACCGTGATTTCCTTATCAGCACTCTCTAAGTCCTTCTGGGCTGACCTCAGTTCTACCTTGGTCTGATCCAGCTCAGTGTAGACAGTCTTCAACTATAAGAAAGGACAAGCCAGTGGTGCCACATGTCCTGTCCCCTACCTGCTGCCACCCAGTGGATGGTTGGGGTAGAGTCTAAAAGAAACTGGAGGCATGAGGGAAACCCAGACTTTTGGCTATCGGCTCAACTAGCCGTACATACATAGGACTGCCTGGGAGCAAGGTTCCTCTCTATATACATTGCAGCCTACAGAAGTTAAAAGCAGCTAGCAAAGAACCCTCATATTTGGGGTGGGGTACAAAACAGGCCTCTGAAGCTGTCACACTTGAGAACTGTGTTCTCCAAGACGAGCAAAGGGTAGCGTTTAAGTGTGTGGTGGGGGCATACCTCTATTACCCCATTAACACCCCCCTCCCCCGCACAAGCCACCGAGTCAGAG
Source organism: Peromyscus aztecus (assembly GCA_902168405.1). Taxonomy (NCBI): domain Eukaryota; kingdom Metazoa; phylum Chordata; class Mammalia; order Rodentia; family Cricetidae; genus Peromyscus; species Peromyscus aztecus. Next base: position 61,977 of record CABHPQ010171729.1, on the reverse strand, counting down.
ACAATGCACAGTAAAAAGCAGTGATAATTAGTGTCTGCAGGCCCTACACTAGTCCACCGTGTCAGCCTGGGGGGCCTAGCTCAGGAGACCCCGGCGAGCATGACGAAGGAAAAGCCATGCCCCCCCTTCCTTTGGCTCCCTTCGGGTACCTTGCTCCTGGAGGAGGCCAAGTCCTTCCTCAACTTGTCAGCCAGCTCCCCTGAGGCCTTCCGTGCTTCCTTCAGATTCTCATACTCTCTGCAAGGTGGCCATGAGAAGAGATGACAGAACAGGACACCCTGATGTCACAGCACCAACCTAACAAAGGCTCCCTCCAATCCTTAGCTCCTCCTCCTCCTCCCTCCAGGTGGCCCCATGGCAGGTCCTGCACAGAGTGTAATGAGGTCAGGAAACAAAACTGTTCTCTTTTGTCACCTGCAGGAACTGTGACTCTAGAAAGTATGCAAGAAGCTCCAGCCTCACTAGGGGGCTCCCTATACCCCCAAATGGAGGCATTTTGGATTCTCTGTGCCTGTCAGTCAAATGGCTCCTTCCCAACATTATATTACCATAATGAAGAATATGGGCAGTTTCTTATCAAAGCCAGACAAGGTCAGTAACCCTGCTGATGGGAAATAGACTCCAGATGTCATGAGGGGGCTCACAGCTGGGAGCTGCATGAGCTCCTTAGAAACAACACTTAGAATCCATACTCTGTTCTCTCAGCAATTCTAAGGCAAGTCTCTATCTTCATGCAAGAAAGTGGAAGCTAGAGAGGCCTCCGAAGTGGGCTGAGAGCTGGAGTTCACCCTATGACAATATGGTTCTAGGACTTGCTCCTTCACACCAGCTGCTTTACAGAAGACGGCAGCAGAGGTATGACTGGGGAACCATATCTGGTTCCCGGGCTTACATACTTCTTGAGGGACACGCAGTACACCGCCAGCTGCTCCACCGCTGACTGTCCCACACCCATGTCGCGGATCATCTCCTCCACCTCAGACCGCTGGCTCTGGAGTAGGAGCTCAATTCTGAAAAACATTCCCGGCCCACGGCATTTGAAATCTGGAGGCTGATGGTTAGTCTGCCTCCCTTTGCCGCCGTTGCTATGGCAACAGCCTGGGCTGCTAGGATGCTTTAGCAGGTGGGTGTGCCCAAGGAAAGGTTCCACGGCAGAGCTGAGCTCAGCTCCAGGGATGCTGCTGAGGAAAAAGAGGTGCTAACAGAGGATGTCAAGGTCAGGGGCTTCTGTAGAGAGGCTCCTAGAGGAAAGGCACGGCAGGCCATCTATCCACAGGCAACAGGACAAGGAGTACAACAAGAGTACCCATTAAAAGGGAAGGAGCCCACAGAGGATAAGGAAATCTGTGCCATAGGCACCTGGACATCTGGGTCAAGGGTGGACAAACCCCATTTTCAGCTGCAGTCCTGAGAATTACACCCCTTTCCCAGGGGCCCCCAGTGTGAAAGCGCAATACAGAAACCAGCTACGAACTCACTGCTCCATGGTTTTCATCTTGCTCTTGAGTCGGCGGGCCTCCTCCCGAGCTTGCTTGGTCTCATCCTGCTGCTGTTCCAGGAATTTCATCTGCTTCTGGAGAGCAAGCACACCCGTACATCTCGGTGCTTCTCAGAGCCATGGCCACTGAGAGCTATCCGTACCACATCTTTTGTTTGCTTCTTTTTTGTTTTTTTTTAAAAAATATAATTTATTTAAATCTATTTTATGTGCATTGGTGTGAAGGTGTCAGATCCCCTGGAACTGGAGTTACAGACAGTTGTGAGCTACCGTGTGGGTGCTGGAATTGAACCTGGGTCCTCTGGAAGAGCAGCCAGTGCTCTGAACTGCTGAGCCATCTCTGCAGCCCCTGGTTTTGGTTTTTGACAGGGACTCACACACCCCAGGTTGTCTATGAACTCACTGTGTAGCCAAGGATGACCGTGAACCCCTGATCTTTCTGCCTCCACCTCCTGCTAGGAATATGGGAGTATACCTCCATACTTGGCTTTTAAAGATGCTGATAAACATCTATCTCCAAATTGTAGGATATAAACTCCCTGAGAGCCCCTCATGCTGACCTGTTCTGTGTTGTGTGTGTGTGTGTGTGTGTGTGTATCTGTGTGTCTGTCTGTGTGAAGTGCTGGGAATCCAACCCAGGCTTTGAACCATAGCCCCCACTTGGCCTATGCTTTTGTTACTAAGAGACTTCAGGGCAGCTGTGTCCTCACCTCCGGAGATAAGACTTGCTATAGGAACAGCTCAGTGGCTCAGGCCTGCTGTGGGCTGCCAAGATTCTATGGTCCGGGTCTCGTGGTACATGCTTGCTATAATATAGCTGAAGAAGCCAAGAGCACAAACCGATATCTCATCTAGACACATGGACAAGCAGCACCAGGATAGGAGAGCCGAGCCAGGAGCTGTCCTCAGCACGAGACCACTCCATCTCTGACCTGGGATTGCCATCAGAGATTGTTCTGCAACCTGGTGCTAGTTTGCTCCCTCCCTCTGGGTAGGCCATGTGATACAGCTCAGCCTCCAAGCAGGAACAGAAAATGAATATCCTAGGGCCTTGTCTGTTCATAAGGATGGCTCCTATCCCTTTCAAATGGCACCCAGCAAGGGCTGCTCCTGCCTACAAGACTAGAATATCAATCGTGAGTTCAGATCAATCGCCTCATGGCCCTTGGAGAGCAGGAGGCTCACGAACCTAGGCTGATACAAAATTCATCTGGGTCTAGGCCTGCTTGCTCTACAGCTTTGATCTGCTCGGTCAGCTCAGCACAGCGGACTTCAAAGGCCTTTGCTCCTCCCTAGGATGCTGTTTGATCTGGCTCCAGAGAGCAGCCCCGCCAAGGACTGGAGTCCTAATGGAAGATTCTTCAGACTGGCCTCATCAGTGGAGTAGGAGCCACTTTTAGAAACGTGGCCCAGCCTACTCAGGTCTCCGTTGAGCAGGCCCTCTGTGAAGTGTTGGGAAGGCCTTGTTATCTGGTACAAAAATCTACAAGCACAGCCATTATAGCCCCTTTTCTTATGGGCTTGATGGGTATAGTATGGAAGGGTTTTGGGAAGAAGAGATTTGCCTTCACCTTACTACTGTATAAACAAAGGCAATGGCTGAGGCAGAACTAGAAGATATGATTAGAACTGTGAGCCTAGGCTGGGTGTGGTGGTGCACGCCTCTAATCTCTGCATTTGGGGAGGTAGAGGCAGGTGATCACTGTGTGGTCCAAGCACAGGGTTGTGGCTCTACCTCCCCACTGACTCTGAGGACTTACTTTCAGAGTGGAACACAGCATCTGTGTCTTGTCTAGGGCGTTCTGCAGGGACTCCACAGTGGCATTGCGTTCTTCCAATGTGTCTCGTAGAGTGTCGATAATGGACTGGCTGTCCCGTTTCTCCCTCTCTGGAGCGGGGAAGAGGGGAGCAAGGCAAAGGCCCATCTGTGCATGTCAACCTTGACCCCGAATTCAAGCACCTCACCCCTTAGCCAGGTAAGAACAAAGTGCAGGCCAGAAAGTTGGGTAGCCTGCTTCTCTCTCTGCCAGATTCCAAGAAAACTAAGCTAGAGCTTTCGCCTAGGAGACAAGCTCTCCTTTTCTTTCTTTTTTTTTTTTTTTGGTTTTTTTTCAAGACAGGGTTTCTCTGTGTAGTTTTTGTTGTTGTTGTTGTTTTGTGCCCATCCTGGAACTCACTCTCGAACTCACAGAGATCCGCCTGGCTCTGCCTCCTGAGTGCTGGGATTAAAGGCGTGCGTCACCACCACCTGGCCGACAAGCTCTCCTTTTTCCTGCTTGAACTATTTGGGTAAATCTCACTCTTCCCTACTCGTGTAGGTCTAGTTAATTCATCGTTACAGAACTCAAGCAAATCCCTGTCAAACTCAGCAGCTGAGCCCTGAAGATACAAACTCATCAGGTGGGACCCCTCCCAAAACTGCTCCTGGGCAAGAAGTTCCAGACAGTGAAAAGAGGCTGTCTTGGCCTAGGCGGACAGCTTGAGTCAGTTCCCCTCTGCTTTTTGGCTAGTTATAAGAGCTAGCAAGACAAAGGAGGATGAACCCTGGCTTTGCCAGAGGCTGGAGGCTTTCCCCTTAGACCCCTTCCCTCCAATACCCGAGTCAGGGGCTTCTCAGGGCCTCTTGTCACTGTTAACTTACCTTTCTGGGAAAGCTGGGCTCTGATGCTGTCCAGCTCATTCTGCAAGACAATACACACAATAAGCAACAGGAGCACATTACAGCCAGCCTCCATATGATGCCCCAAGGCTGCGCAGAGTCCTAGGATCAACGAAGACCAGTGGTCCAGGAATGGACCCAATATACTTCAAGGCCAAGCCAACAGAGACGCACATTGTTTTATGTCTATGGGTCTTTTTGTTTGTTTTTTTGAGACAGTGTCTCACTAAGTAGCCCTGACTGTCCTGGAACTCTGTAGACCAGGCTGGCCTTGAACTCACAGAGATCCACCTGCCTTTGCCTCCCGAGTGCTGGGATTAAAGACGTGCGCCATCATGCCCAGTATGGGACTTTTTTTTTTTTTAAATGCCAATGCCGTTTATTGAAGGAGGGAGGAGGTCTTAAATACAGGCTTAGAGCACAATGGGAGAACTCCAGAGGGCAGAAGTTCACTACTGATGTTTAACAATCTTGCATTTTTTAAAAGGATTTATTTACTTTGGGGCTGAAGAGATGGCTCAGCAGTTAAGAGCACTGGCTGCTCTTCCAGGGGTCCTGAGTTCAATACCCTGCAACCACATGGTGGCTCACAACCATCTGTAATGGATCTGGTGCCCTCTTCTGACCTGCAGGTGTACCTGCAGACACAGCATTCATATACATAAAATATATACATCTTTAGAAACAGATTGTTTTTCTTTTATGTGGACCGGTGTTTGCATTTATGACAGGGCACCCGTCTTCACATTGCTGCTGAGACCAGAAGGCGGTGTCAGACTCCCTGAAACTGGAGTTATAATCCATCCTCAGTCGCCATGTGGGTGCTGGGAATCAAACCCTGTCATCTGCAAGAGCAGCCGGAGCCCATAAACCCTGAACCATCCCTCCAGCCCCTTTCTGAGCCTTTTAGGTAAGATGTAGGAAATGAATCCCACAGGAAGTGAAGCTTGGCCTGCTGGTCGGTCGTTCGGTCAACAGCAGAAGCTTCCGGGGCTCCTGGCCCTGCAGTGGCCTCACCCTCTCAGAACATTAGCTGCACTCACCAGGGACACAGAACAGAGATGGCCAAGCCCTGAACCATCACTAGTTCTCTCCGTCTTAGGCTTTGCCTGCTCCAGTCTGCCGAGCTCCGAGCTCCAGGCTGGCTCTGAGAGGCTGGAGTAGAAGTGGGTCCAGCTCCCACTGGGGAGTCTAGAGAACTCACTGTCCTTGGGAGCAAGAGATGCCTATAGCCACAGTCGGAGAACAGAGGTCTTTACAGCATACTTTCAGGCTTAGGTCAGTGTCTGCTCTGGAAGAATCCAAGCACACTTTCCTCCAGATCACTCTTTAAAGGTTAGCAGAAGGCTCAGAATTTCACGCGACCAATAGTAAGCCCCCGACTACCAGCCTCTCTGCCCAGGACTCTGGGGGGTAGGAGCTCCCGGCAACTGGGCTGGGCGGTGTGGACCAAATAACTGGGAGTGGAAATGGTAGATAGGTAAGGACATGCTGGGGTCTGCCTGAGAACAGGCACCGGCTGCTGCACAACTCCTCATAGTCCTTCCACACCTCGGCAGGATGCCTTCGAAGTCCTTGCTCCAAACTATTCAAGATGCTGCCTCCCTGTCTCACAGACTTGGCTTTGAAAGCTGAAAAGACTCGAAGCTGCCTTTGTTGTCTTCATCACAGGGAGGACACCTCTTAAAACTGGGAGCAGTTACCATGACGATGAACAGGCTGGCTCCAAATACAAAAGCTCAACCATTTTGAAGCAAGGAGGTTCCAAGGACATCACAACACCCAGGAGGCTAAGGTCAAATGAGTTGTAATCTGACAGATTCCCAGCAAATTAACCCTTAGCGTTCAGTAATCACTTGTAAACCCCAACCCAATTTTCCTCAAGACATTCTGCCAATCTAGCTCCCTCACACAAAACAGAAAGAAATTTTAGATTTGGAGGGAAATGGGAGAAGCATAGAAGGCAGCCTGGTTACCCTCCCTGTAGTGTGGCTTTCCACCTGGGCTAGAGAGCTTGACTCCAGGGGCTTTGTCCTCTATGGCTGGGCTTGGAAAGGCCCAGGCATCTGCCTTCACCATGTTCTCCAGGCAATTTTGAGGCACAGCTAGGTTAAGGAATGGCGGAGTCACACATCTTCCCTGACTAGTGAGAATGGAAGAATTTCCTAATGTGTCACTAACTGTCCAGCAAGAAAGTGTGCTGAGCAGGAAGGCTCTAAGTCCTTTATAAGGGGAGGAGGCATGCTGGCCTTCGGTCCGCATTGCCCTGAAGGCCCAAGGAGATCTCATAGTCATCCGGCAGCACTCCTCTTACAGTGCATACCTCTGAGGACCGTCTCAAAGCCACCCACCCTCACCTTGATAGCTCTACCAAGCCTTTGCTCCACAGGCCGAGCTCCATCTACACTTTAGGCATCTTCTCTAAGTGGAAGTGAAAAGTGAACTCCTAGAGGGTTTGGAATTCAGTAGAATGAGATAAATTCTGGGTACCTTTAAGAATTCTGCATCCAAGACACTCTCCTCTTCCTGGGCAAGGTCAAAGAAAAGCTTATTGATAATACTCTTTTTGCCAACCTGGGTGGGAGAACAAGACAGAGAATCACGGTGGAGTGAGGTCAGAGGCGATGAGGAAAGACTGAACGTGGGTTTGACTGCCAGCCGTGTGCCAGGTCTGCTCTCAGGCCTGACTTTTCAGCACACATCCTTTTGGGTCAGAAGACTTCATTTCTACACGTACCCAGAGTCAGGACTGCTGGTCTGCTGGTGGCTGAAGTCATGTCACTGCAGACAACACGTACGAGCGCTTAAAAGATTCTTCAACGCTATGTACAGGGACATTTGTTAAATATTAAAGGGGGCCAAATATACACAGGTGAAGACTGGTGGGAAAGTCCGTCTCCCGGGCACCCATGGGGTATAAGCAAGTCTCCAGAGGGACTCAGGCATCTGTGATCAACTGGCTCAAACCAAGAGAGTCAAAAAGGTCAGAGTATTTCTATCTCAGAGATGTTTTCCCCATCCCTGTTTTCTGGAAAGAGGTCTTTAACTGAGACACCCACACTCCATCGTCCTTACCTGGATTCTACATTGTGGGCAGGTCCGACTTGGTGCTGTCTCAAACCACTGGATTAGGCTACAATGAAAACAATAAAAGACAAGTAATCCCGGCGTGGCTGCAGATAGTCACACGGCCACTGCTATTAGCTCTTCTTTGACCCATCACATGCCTGCCTGCAATGACGGGTTGTCATCACAGGCAGGACTTTCCTTAAGCACTGCACAGTGCTCAGCAACCGGCTGTGGTTGGGGTTGGAAGACTTGGCCAAAGGCTATTCTTTGCAAGCTGGGCCTGTCGAGTGTAGGTGACAGACAAGCTCAGTCTCTCAGGAGACGAACTTCCAATAATACCCTACTTTAAGTTAGGACTCTAAGGGCTACACTCTTAAGTAGTGGGAAAAGTAAAACACAGCTCAGATTAACATAATTTATCAGCATGGTCCAGCAAAACTTGAAACAGTCTCCTGTAGGTGTGGTGGTACCTACCTGTAATCCTAGCACTAGGCAGGAGAATGGGGCAGACTTCTTCACCCCAGGAATGAGAGAAAAAACTCCTCTTTGAAAAGTGATACCATTTCCTATGTCCAAATCTTTCCTATAAATACATTAAAAAACTACAAATACATTCACAGACCACATACAGCACAAAATTAAGGCTAAACCAGGCACAGTGGAATAGTTAACTAAGAAGCATATTATCAATGAATCATTAAAATATAACGAAGAGAAGTTAGACACATGCACAAAAGCATATCTGTATGATCTCATCTGTATAAAAGGAAAACGGGCAAAGTGGTACCTTTATGTGTGTGTGGGTGCTGACAGGGATAATCAGAAGAGCACGGGAGATTCTAGTGCAGATAATACCCTCTTTCTTCTGCAGAGCTGCAGAGCTAACCTGGGTCTATGCAGGACGAGTGCTGTACCACTGGGCTACCCTTCCAGTTCTATACCACGCTTCTAGATCTGAGTTCTGGCTGCACAGGTGGGCTGGATTTGTGATGACCCTACAAGCTATGTGCTTTTTAGCATGTGTACTTTTCTCTAGTTACTTCTATAGTACTTCAATAAAACAAAGCAATCTAGACATGCTCTTGCCTGTAACCCCAGCATTTGGGGGACTGAGACTAGAGGATTGCCATGAATGTAAGGCCAGTCTGGAGTACATGGTGAGTTTCAGGCTATCTCAAAAGTCAAATAGCCAATCTCAAAAAATAAGTGGCCAGGCATGGGGATGAATGCCTTCAATCCTAGTACCTGGGAGGTAGAGGCAGGCAGATTTTTGAGTTTGAAGACAGCCTGGTCTACATATTGAGCTCTGAGCCAACTAAGGCTACACAGTGAGACCCTACCTCAAACAAACAAATAAACAAAACAAAACAAACAAACCAAAAAAAAGGAGCCAGGTATGGTGGCACACACTGTATCTTAGATGTTTGAGAGTCAAGGGCCCCCCAATGGTGAGATTGAGGCCAGGCCAGGTTATACAGTGAGATCTTGTATTAAACCAAAACCAAAACCAAACAAACAAACGAGCTTTGATGGCACAAAAATATAACCCCAGCATCTGGGAAGCAAAGGCAGGAAGATCAGAAGTTCAAGGTCATTTTCAGCTATATAGTAAGCTTAGGGCCAGCCTGGGCTACAAGAGACCTACCAACAAAACCAACCAACCAAAGTTAAAAAGCTAAGGGTAAGGATATAGTTCAGTGATAGGACATTTGTCTACCATGTGGGAAACCCTGGGTTTTTTAGGATGGCAAACAAGACAACAGAACTTAAAAGATGAAAAGTGCTGAGTGGTGGTGGCACACACCTTTAATCCCAGCACTCGGGAGGTAGAGCCAGGCGGATCTCTGTGAGTTCGAGGCCAGCCTGGGCTACAGAGCGAGATCCAGGACAGGCACCAAAACTATAGGGAGAAACCCTGTCCTCAAAAAACAAACAAACAAAAAAAAAGATAAGAAATTAGAAAGATGATAAAAAGACATAGAAGGTACTCTGAGAAAATCTGGCACACATATGTATAAAGGCTCCAAAAACACAATGGTAGGCAGAATAATGCTGCCCACCTCTAAAAAAGTTTATCCTGATCCCTAACCTATAACATGTAATTTTAGAAAGCAATAAGAATTTTGCAGATGTAACTAAACTAAGAATCTTGAAATGAGGAGGATTTCTGCTTTTTGTCCCAGTTGTTAAGGGTTGAACCCAATGGTTCCCATATTCTGCTTGAGTCTACTGAGCTGCACCTCGCAGTCCTGAGATAAGGAGCATCAAAGAAAGCATCCTGAAACATGCTCGAACCAGCATGAATGAACCTTTAAGACACTATGTTAACCGAAATAAACCTGTCACAAAAGACAAACTGTACTTAGAGAAATCAAATTCACTGAGACAGGACAATGACAGTTACCTGGGCCTTGGAGCAATGACAACTGGGAGTCACCACTGAAGCAGGACAGCACTTCAACGTGGGAAAATAACAACATTTTAAAACAGTGGTGACAGGTGCACAAAATGTGAATACTTAACATCACTGAACTATATAACCTTCCACTGATCCACTTCACCAGCCCTAAAATCATTAAGATGGTGATTTTTATAATGGACATATTTTGCCACAACTGAAAAACAAAAACAAAAAACAAAAAACAAGCCAAAAATCAATGTGATGCATGCAGTACTTATCAGGACATCTATCATGAAAAAGGAAGGATTAGGAGTGTGGCTGTCAGTACTTGCCCTAGGCATGTGCAAGGCCCTGGGTTTGAATCCTAGTAAAACACACACACACACACACACACACACACACACACACACACACACACTTTAGACAAGTTCTCACTATGTAGCACAGGTTGGCTACATTGTGTGTGTGTGTGTGTGTGTGTGTGTGATTTAGCTCAGGGGTAAAGTATGGGGTTAGTATATACCAGGCTATGTGTTCAATGTCTAGCACTAAAAATAATAAAATCAGCTTGTGCAAACAGAGAGAGATGTGAGAGAGAAATAGAGACAGAGACAGAGACACAGAGAGAGAGAGACAGAGAGGAGAGGAGCAGGCAGCTGTTGTGGAAAATAGTATGCCAGGTCCCAAAAACACTAAATATAGACTCTCCATATGGCCCAGTCTTTCAGCTCCCAGGTATATATTCTAAAGAACTGAAAACAGAGGCCCAGACAGGTACTTGTACAGCAGTTCATAGTAGCATTATTCACAGCAGTCAAAACCTGGAAATACCTGTCTATCAACAAATGAATGGATAAACAAAATACGGTATTTTCATACATACAATTAAATATTGGCTACAACAAAAATAAAATTCTGATACATGCTATGAGATGGATGCTAAAATTATTATGCTAAGTGAAATACATCAGACTCAAAAGGACAAAGAATAAAGACCACCTACATGGGATGCCTAGAGTAGGGAACTCAAGGGCAAAAGGTACAGTAGAGGGGCTCAGGGACCAGGAGGAGAGGGCACAGAGAGTTATCATTTGATAGGCAATGTGCTTCTGTCCAGATGACAGAAAGTTCAGATAACAGCGCTGAAGGTTATACAACCACCAAATCAGCACCTAAAAATGGTTAAAATAGTGCCAGGTATGGTGGCACACAATTTTAATTTCTGTACTCAGGTGGATCTCTGTGTTCAAGGTCAGCCTGGTCCACATAGTGAGACCTTGCCTCAAAAGAAAAAAAGTTAAAATTTTTTTTTAAAAAAGCTAAAATAGGGCCAGGCGGTGGTGGCGCAAGCCTTTAATCCCAGCACTCGGGAGGCAGAGCCAGGCGGATCTCTGTGAGTTCGAGGCCAGCCTGGGCTACAGAGTGAGTTCCAGGACAGGCACCAAAACCACACAGAGAAACTCTGTCTCGAAAAACCATAAAAAGAGTTAAAATAGCCAGGCATGGTGGCGCACACCTTTAGTCCTAGCACTAGGGAGGCAGAGGCAGGTGGATCTCTGTGAGTTCGAGGCCGGCCTGGTCTACAAAGTTCCAGGACAGCAAGGACTGTTACACAGAGAATACCTATCTCGAAAAACCAAAAAATAAAATAAAATAGCTAATTTTATGTAATATATAATACAATAGTAATAATAATAATAATTGAACCAGGCATGGGGATATACAACTGTAACCTAGCATGAGAGTCTAAGCTTGAAGCCAGCCTGGCTACATAAAATGATAGTAGTATTTAAAAAAAACCAGGGCTTGGAGCTGGAGAGGTTAAACACTGGCTGATCTTCCAGAGGTCCTAGATGATTCCCAGCACCCACATAGCAGTTCACAACCGTCTATAACTCCGGTTCCAGGATAGCTGACACTCTCTTCTGAACTCTACAGATACCAGACATGGTGCACACCCACACACTTGAAACAGAATAATAATAAAAACCAACCAAACAAACAAACAAAAAAACAAAGGCTAAGGATGACTCTCAATGATAGAATACCTATTTGTTCACAAGTGACCCCCAGCATCACAACCACACCACACTCGTGCTCACACACACAAACACACACATGCACGTGGGCACGAAAAAGAAAGGTCAGTGGGAGACTGGAGATGTAGCTCAGTGGGTAGAGTACTTAGTTCAAATTACAGCTACAGAAAACAATTAAATAAGGTGGTGGAGGCAGGAGACAAGAGCTATTCTGAGTAGTAAAATAAATAATGATAACTGAAAACCAAGATAAATATCCATGAGTCCACACTGTAAACAACTGAATAAATAGAAGAAACTACTTTTCATTCATGGTTGATTATGAACTGGACCTAGTAACTTGCTCTAGAATACTGGAAGAAAAATAATAACTTTATAGTGGAAAAACTTGGACAATACTAACTTAACCAAGGAATCTAAGTTAATATCCCCAAAGATTAGTCATATTGATGTAATTGCACACCCTCAATAAAATGCCAGGAGATGGGCACCTCACCACTGTGGTAGTCTCCCCTAAACCCAAGTCTAATCATAAAAAAAATGAAAAGGGGGCTGGAGAGATGGCTCAGCCATTAAGAGCACTGGCTGCTTTTCCAGAGGACCCGAGTTCAATTCCCAGCACCGACATGGCAGTTACAACTGTCTGTAACCTCAGGTTCAGGGGACCCGACACCCTCACAAGGACATATAAGCAGGCAAAAACACCAATGCTCATAAAATAAAAATTAATTAATTAAAGAGAAAAGAAAACATTACAAACTCAAACAAAATAACTGACCTGGACTCTTCAAAAGTGTCAAGACCATTAAAAACAAATAAAACAACAAGATCTGGCCGGGCACTGGTGAAGCATGCCTTTAATCCCAGCACTCGGGAGGCAAAGGCAGGTGAATCTCTGTGAGTTCGAGGCCAGCCTGGTCTACAAAGTGAGTTCCAGGACAGGCTCCAAAAGCTGTACAGAGAAACCCTGTCTCAAAAAACAAAAAACAAAACAAAACAAAACAACCCCCCCCAAAACAAAACAAAACAAGATCTACAAGAAACACCAAAGCTGTCACAGACCAGAGTTGCCTAAGATGATAACAACTGACTGTATCCTGGTAACCGAGCCTGGATCCTAGAATAAACATACGGGCACTGATGAAAGAAAAAACACTAGTAAACCTCAAACTCCATAGGGTCAGAGTATTGTACCGGTGCCAATTTCTTAGCTTGGAAAATTGTACAAACATTACGTAAAAAGTTAATACTGGAGAACTTGTGCAAAGGGCATATAATAACTCTCTGTATCATCATTTAAACTTATCAGTAGATGAAAACTATTCCACACAAAAAGCTCATTAATTGGGAGGCAAAGGCAGGCAGTTTGAGTTTAAGGCCAGCCAGAGTGACATAGTGAGACCCTGTCTCAAAAAAAGAAAATTTATTCAAAATACATAGGGCAGTGAATAGAGTGCTTGCCTAGCATGCACAAAGCCCTAAACTCAATCCCTACCACCATATAAACCAAACATAGATGGTACACACCTGTCATTCCATCACATGGGAGATAGAGACAGGATGATCCCTGTCTTAGGAATTCAGGGTCATCCCTGGCTATACAGTAAGTTCAAGGCCAGTCAAGGTTATACAAGACAATGTACATCAGTGGTACATGAGTAGTGGTTCTCACCTGCAATTCCAGCACTCAGGAGCCTGAGGCAGGAGGACTGCCACGAATCCCAGGCTAGCCTGGGCTAGACAGCAAGTACTAGCCAAGCCAATACTACATAGCAAGTCCCTGTTTCAAAAGGTGCTGGGATTACAGGTGTGTGCCACCACTGCCCGGTTTGTAACGGTGACATTTTAAATGCAAAGATTATTATATCAGATTTTTAAAGTCAAATATACTTTCAAGAGACAGACCTAAATTGCAAATACACAGGAAAGTTCCAAGTTAAAGGTTAGAGGGAAGTAGGTGATGGAAAGTACTTTTAGTGATAGGATTGACTTCTAACAATGGCTCCCTGAGCATGGGGCTCGGACCATGCAGTACTGGATTATGTGTTTTTGTTTTTGTCTTTTGACACAAGGTCTCAGAAAGTCCAGGCTCTAACTCACTATAGCTGAGACTGCCCTTGAACTCGTGGTCTTTCTGCCTCCACATCCTCCCTCCTCCCCTACCTTTACTGGAATATGCAACGCTTCTGACGGTAACATTGGTTTTAAACAAAGCTTTGGAAATAAGGGATATCCAGCAGTGTTCAGGGCGCTGTCACAACACTTCCTGCTTCGTGGGTCCTTCTGCCCCCACAAACCTCCCACTATCCCAAAGGGCCACACTTCTGCCTTATTTTCTCTTTTGTTGGGAACTTTGAACCAGCCTGTCCACAGTTGCAAAGGAACCTTTCCCCACTCACAAGATAGTTGAGCGTCAGGACCCCTTGACAGGAAGGCACTTCCTTGCCTTTCCAAGTTAAGCCGAGTTTGCTGGAGTAGTGAATACATAGGGTGTCTGGCCAATGAGATGTTTCTGGATAGAAACAATTCAAACCATCAAGCAAACCACACAGACCCTTAAGGGTTGCCAGAAGCCTATTAGGTTGCTTGTTGAGTCTCAAAGAAATAAAAAGGCTCGTTATTGCGGTAAAAGCTCATCTCCGCTCAGACTAACAGTTTTAAAGTCACATTTCTTTGCACAAGTTAATACAGAGGCACTAACTCTTTTTCACCATAACCCCGGGCTGCTATCACTTCCACCTGGCCCACTTCGGCCCAGGCTGGAAAGCTTCCGGAGGCTCCTCTAATGGCATCACCTGAGTTCCGAGGAGGGATTGCCTCAGGCCGGACACCCAATAGTTTCTAAGTGGTTCTAGGACACGCGCCGGGCCCCTACCCCGCTGTCACTCACCACTGCAGGTGAAAAGTGTGGCCACAGTGGATGGCAGCCACGTCGCGTGAGTGATCGAAGAAGTCGGAGCAGATTGTGCACAGGGCGCGGATAGGCATGACGGCTCGACTCAAGTGGCCAGACTAGCCCGGGAAACTGCAACAGATCCAGCTTGGTGGCCGAACCGCCGCGGCTCCACTTCCTTCAAATTTCGCTCCACCGCACGACTTCCGGTACTGCACCGGAAGTTATGACAACAAACTCATGGCTGAGCACTTCGCTCTGATTGGACACACTTCAGGGCGGGGCGGAGCGCTGGATCGGCTGGGATAAGCGGCCCGCTAGCCGTGCGGAATCCTGGGACTTAACACGGTACCTCTTGGGAATCGCCTAGGACTGGATTCCCATTTCTACCAGTAGTGCCCTGCAATGGACTGGGGCGGAAAACAGTGACGCTGCAGGCTGATCCCTATCCCTGCTAAACTGAGTATTGTGTCAAACTAGAGCTGGCGCAAAGCAAACCAGACCTCTTCTTGCTGCACTTCGGGACAATCAAATAGACTGACATCCCAAGGTCCCATGGTCCCATGGCTATGGAAAGTGATAGACCATGCTCTGGCAGCCCACAGTTCCCAGACCAGAAGAAGGCCCCCACTTTCTCAGCCTTCTATTACGAATGGTCTTGGAAAGATGTACACGTTAAGTCCCAACCCATCAAAACACTACACTAGCCTTGGCTTTATTCAAATATGACCTAATAATCCTCGAAATCAGGTAGCTACCAGGGCCAGTAATTTAGCTCTTACCTCCCAGGTTCCTCATGCCTGGGAATGTAGGATAATGACTTTGGAGGCACAGATGCTTCAAAGACCAGGAAATAACAAACCCTCTTTATTATTCCCACATCAGATAATTTAAGGTCCGCCCTGAGAAAGCAACCCAGGTGAGTTCACAAAGCCCGTCTGAGCTGAAGCAAGTCTCCTAAGGGATTTTTTACGATACAGTTAGCAGTATTACTCCCCCAGAAGAAACAAACATGACTCCGTATTATAAAGCAGATCTGCTCCAGCTGGGGAAGACAGTGAAATCTTTTTGGTCTAAGTGGAAAGCACAGGTATTCATAGGAAGTAGGCATCAACATACAGCACAGAACTTATGTGCAATCCCACCCTCTCCCCAGCCCAAAGAGGCCCACTCTAGCCATGAGCAAGGTCTCCTCTCCCTGTAGTGGTTGGCCCTGAGTGGATTCCATCTCTATGTCCAAGTTAAGACAAAGGCTCTTTGGTCAACAATAGTTGGAAAACCATCAGCTCTTCAAGTGCTCATCTCAGGGGATAGTTCTTGGCTGAAACACATCACTCACATGGTTTCCTAGAGTCCAGAGGATCCCCATCAACATCATTCAGGTACACATTGGAGAAGGTGACCTTCACTCTCACCCCAAGCAATGCACTGAGCATCAGCCACTACCCAAATACCTGCTCCCAGCCTCTCCCCTCCCCCACTGCCTTCCATGGGCTCCTCCCCAATAGGACAGAGGAAGCAAAGGCAAGAGGGTGGCCAGAGGCTTTGCAGGGTGACGTTTATTTGCCAGGTTCAGCAGGCACACAGTTAGCCCACCAACCTTCACATACCAGAGCAGACCCACAGGCATGCAGGGAGAAGAGCAGGACCGCTGTGGAGTGCCCAGCTAGGGCAAGGCCCAGCGTGGCTGCCTGTTCAGGCTGTGATTGGGTCAGACCAAGGGTACCTGCCAAGAGCATCCCTCCAGTTACTGAGGAATCTTATTCTACTTCCTCATCCCAGCAAGAGCAACTTAACATGGCTGAGTGATACCCAGCCTGAGATAGCAGAAATAGAAGAAAATCCTCTGTGTTGCTGAACGAGCAGAAACCTGCCACTATCCAAAGCAAACTCTCAAGCAGCCTATGAGGTACTGCCATGCCTCCCTGGGAGGAAGAGGATGTATGGCCTGAGTCTGCATGAGGTGGCCATGAGTAAGAGCTCTTCCCGCGGTAGTGGCATCTAGGAAGACCCTGGGGGACACCAGCCCTCCCTATCCAGCTCAGAGCAAGGACCCAGATAGGGTGGGGCCCTGGTGCTCGCCCTGTACTCTGGTCTAGGTCTCACTGCTGCAGCCTCACTGTTTCTCTCCTTTCGAGTTTCGTAAGAATCAGGATACAGAGCAACCCACTACAGGACTAGGGAGGGCAGGAAATAACACAAGGATCTTCAGAGGGCCTACCCAGGGGAAAAGATGGAAGCTTCGACCCTTCTATCCATTCTCTCTCCCACTTCTGAGGATCCCCACAGCTAACGTGCAGTGCCCCCAACCATGTGACCAGACTTGACTTAAAGCACACTGCCCTAGATTTCTGCATCCTCTCTAGCAGCCAGTGTCTACTCCTAGAGCAGCCCACACACCCTAGGTACACACCTTCATGTGCGGGAGCCTAACACTGCTGATAGGGCCTCGCTGGAGGACCAGCTCTCAGGGCAAGGCCACCCAATTTAGGGCCTGGGAAAGTATGAGACTTGCAGGGCCTGCCTGGGGAAATGATGAGGCAGGAAGGGGAGGAGATGGAGAGCAAGGACCCCCTGAGTACCCCTAGAGCAGCATCCCACAAGGAACAGAAACTGGTGAAGCTAGCGAAAGACAGAAAAGCCACAAGGAATCCATGCAGGGGCTGGGGCTGGCCCTGCCTCTGGCCTGCCCACCACTCACACACATTCACACAGGAGACAAGACTGCTCTCCCATGGCCCCCAGGCATGCCCCACTGGGATGAGGGAGCTTGGGGGGAGCTAGAGCATCATGCCAGTGACTCTATATACAATAAGAAGCCCCTCATCCACACTCCCACCCTCCTTCCCATCCCTCAAGACCCCCAGCAGGCTGCCCATTCAGCTCATCTTCTCCCTTTGAGACTCCTGGGCACCGCCAGTAGCCTCTTCTCCTTTACTAGAGGGAGGAGCCTGGCCTGTGGCACCCTCTGGGGCTGTGCTGTCCGGCTGGGCCACAGCCGGCTCGGGGGTGGCAGCTGCCTTTGCGGCTGGCACGGCACTGCTTTGGGTGGTGGGCACTGTGCTCTCTTCTGTAGCTGGTGTAGCTCTCCCGTCAGTAGCTGGGGTGGCGCTCCTGTCAGTGGCCGGAGTGACACTCCCATCCGTGGCCGGAGTGATGCTCCCATCCGTGGCCGGCGTGACGCTGCCATCCGTGGCTGGAGTGGCGCTGCCATCTGTGGCTGGGGTAGCACTGCGATCCGCAGAGGCTATATTATCACTCTTGGCAGCACACCCAGCATCGCCCTCTGCGGCTGCAGTGGCACTGCTCCCAGAGGCTGGGGCAGCCCCACCCGCAGCGGCAGCAATGGCCCCAGCAGCGGCAGCCCCGGGTGTGGCAGTGTCTGAAGTGGACTGCGCGGCAGCTGCGCCCGACTGCTCTGGCGCCCGGAGCCGTTTCATGAGCGTGGTCACTCGGACAGCCTTCTGAAAAGAGGACAGTGAAGAAAGGCTCGTGGTGAGGTTTGCTGGATCCACTCCTTCCAAATGGCTAACCCAGCCCCTTCCATAGGACCCCAGCTGCCTCTGGCCACCCAGCCAGTCAGTACTTCAGCTTAAGATAATAGCAGAGAGCCGGGCGTTGGTGGCGCACGCCTTTAATCCCTGCACTCGGGAGGCAGAGCCAGGCGGATCTCTGTGAGTTCGAGGCCAGCCTGGGCTACCAAGTGAGCTTCAGGAGAGGCGCAAAGCTACACAGAGAAACCCTGTCTCGAAAAGCCAAAAAAAAAAAAAGATAATAGCAGAATCTACAGCCGCATAGGATAGCCTGGGGAAAATTGGTGTTCAGCTGAAGAGGTGCAGCGGCAGCAAGAAACTGTGGGTGCAAGAAGAAGCACTTGGAACTGGGCCAAGAAGAAAGCAAGCCAAGCCCTACCTTCCACTTGGCTCTGGCGAAGTTCTTTTCAATCTGGGCACAGACACCATCCTTGATGTTCTTATCAGAAGCAGCATTACCAGAAATCCTAGAAAGGAGGCCAGTGCCTCTGATGAGATGCTGTGCCTTCATGAAGACTACACAGCTCTTCCCTGTGTGATCTAGGACCACCAGGCAGAGCCTCTGCTTTGGTCAGAGCTCTAGAAAGCCTCCCTGACTGACCTTCAGGACCTCGAGGATAAGAACTTCTGATGTAAGAAGTTCAGAGGGCAACAGAAACTTGGCCTCAACTTCCACTCTCCACAGGGCCCTGCTTACCATTCATGAGAGATGGCCTCTTCTGCAGTGATCCGCTGGTCTTGCTCCACCTCCATCAGCCTTGTGACCAGGTCTTTGGCTGGGGACAAAGCCAGGGATGGGCTAGGCATGGGCGCCCCATCTCATTGTCTAGATGTGATGAATGGGCTGGGGAGCAGGAGTAAAATCCAGCAGACGCTGAGAGCAGCACCTCCCTCCCTCCAGCCCTATACTCTGCCCACATGCTGGGTATCTCCTCACCTGCCTGAGAAATGTCGTCCCAGTATGGAGAGTCAAACTCATAGTCACCAGCCAGGATCTTGCGGAAGAGATTCTTATCATGGTTCTCATAGTCATCTTCTTCTACCTCCTCATAGAAAGGTGGGTTGCCTGAAAGGCTACATGGAGCAGGGTCACCCGTGACGGCCACAGACACAACTGTCCAGCCAACCTGGCTGCAAGCCCAATTATGTGCCCTTTCACTCACAGGATGTACATGATGACACCGATGGCCCAACAGTCCACAGGGCGTCCATACCGTTGCCGTCCTACCACTTCCGGTGCTAAAGGAGAAGAGCGTCCATCTGCCGGTCAGTATCAAGTATAACCATCCATACCCTCTTCCTGGAACAGAGACTTTCCCCCACCCCAAAGTCTCTCCCTGAAGGCTGCCCCTCCTCCACCATCCCCTGCCCCATCCCTCCTTGCCCAGATACTCCGGGGTCCCACAGGGCTCCTTGATGAGGCCATTCTCTAGCTTAGCCAGGTGGAAGTCACTGATGACAATCTTTGAGTTCTTCAGCCTGTTGTAGTACACTAGGTTTTCCAGCTGTCCGGAACAGAAGGGTAGAAGGGTGGGCAGACATTATTGTGAGGGCCTCAGAAGCTGGACCCAGGGCCCAACGTGGCACTCACTCCATCCCCAGCCCAGTTGCCAAGCGATCCGGTCACTCTGGCTCTGGCCTTACCTTGAGGTTCCTGTGCACAATCTTGAGTGAGTGCAAGTAGGCCACAGCCTCCAAGACCTGCCGCACCACGTTGCTCGTGTCTCGCTCCGAGTAGTAGCCCTGGTCCAGGATCCAGTCAAACACCTCCCTCCCCGTGGCCCTGAGGGACACCAGCCCCTGAGCCCGGCGTGGGCAGGGGGACAGAGCATTTGGGAGGCCTGACTTGTAGCAGGCACTTGGCTGGGCAGGGTCCAGGGCCTTGGGACCACAAGGGTTCCAAAAGTGGATTTTTTTTTTTTTTTTAGCTATAAAGGGAGGAAAAAGCAAAGGTCCTAGGGACTGGGGGATCCTGGAACCCCAGAATTGTACTCACAGCTCCAGGAAGATGAAGTATTCCTTGCGGGTCACAAACACATCTACCAGCTGCAGGATGTTAGGGTGCTTCACCCTAGTAGCAGTGGGAGGAGTCAGTAGTCAGGGCTTGGTGAACCCGAGAGAAGCTCTGGTTCCTAAGGTGGGTGGTTATAACAGACTGACTGGCACTTCCTGAGGCCCCCTGCCCTTTAAGCCCTTCCCGGCTATCTCCTATCCCACTCTGCCCTCAGTCCTCACACTCACATCTTGAGGATGCCAATCTCATTCTTAGCCGCCTTCCGCACCTTACGTCCATCCCGCTTCTGAAACTTCTTGCAGGTATGCAGCTTGCCTGTTGTCTTGTCCTTGGCCCGGAAGATTTCACAGAACTCCTCACTGAAGCCAGCAGGCACTCTGCTCAGCCTAGGCCTTGGGACAGGGGACACTCCACTCCCCCTTCCCCAACTCTGGTCTATCCACCCATCATTGCCCAATATGCCCAACACTCACGTCTTGATGACTTGGCCCAAATCATATCTGTCAGTCACCTCCGATGGCTGGTTATAGTTCTTCTTGTCGCCCAGAGTCACACACCCAAACGGCATTGCTAGGCTCTAAGATACAAGCAGGATGAGGTCTGACTCAACTGTACCATTTTCTACCCCCGCCCCCCACCAACAACATTGAATCTGCTTTTGGGAAACCCCAGCCCAGCTCAGGTGAAGTGAAGGGCGAAGCAGGCAAACGCAGACCTGCTTTGCTTTTTCAGGTCATACTGCAGCCACTCAAGCTGGCTGCCTGAGCTACAACAGCTCCCACTAAGCAAAAATCTACTAATTGGACATATTAGGAAGTAGCTTTTTATTAGATACACTTGAAAAGACTTACAGAACAATTCGTTTACTTATTTAGTTTTGATTTTTGAGACAAGGTCACACTATATAGCCCTAGCTGCTCTGGACTCGATATATAGAACAAGCTAACCCAGAACTTGCTGGAATCCTCCTGCCTCCAGTAATGGGATTAAACCATCAATTTCTTTAGGGTCAGCTAGATGGCTCACCAGGTAAGGGCATTTACCTCCAAACCTGAGTTTGATCTCTGGGACCCACATGACGGAAAGAGAGAACCAACTTCCACAAATTGTCCTTTGACCTCCATGCACATACTATACTGTCCCCCCAAAATAAATAAATGTAATTTTAAAACAAACAAACAAAACCCCCCACAATTTCTTTAAAGTCAGGTATGATGACTCACATTTGTCATTCTAGCACTCAGGAAACTGATACAAGAGGATTAGCATGAATCTGAGCCAGCCTGGGCTATACTGGGAAACCCTACTTCAAAAAATAAATAAAGCTGGGTGGTGGTGGTGTACACCTTTAATCCCAGCACTCGGGAGGCAGAGGCAGGTGGATCTCTGTGAGTTCAAGGCTATCCTGGTCTACAAAGCGAGTTCCAGGACAGCCAGAGCTGTTACACAGAGAAAACCTGTCTTGAAAAAAACAAAAAAACAAAAATAAATAAATAAAATCTTTAAATTTTAGCTATTCCATGAACATATATTTAAGTTTATTCCAGCAATTATTTTTTTGGTTTTTTTTGAGACAGGGTTTCCTGGAACTCATTCTATAGACCAGGTTGGTTTCAGCCTGCCTGTGTCTTCTGAGTGCTGGGATTAAAGGTGTGCACCACCACCCCTGGAAACTTTTTATTTTTATTTTTTTTTTGAGATTATAATATAATTATCATTTTCCCCTTTCCACCCTTCCTCCTTGCGCTAATCAAATTCATGACCTCTTTTTCTTTAGTTGTTGTGGGGTGTGTGTGTGTGTGTGTGTGTATGTGTATAGTGTGTGTATGTATTGTGTGTGTGGTGTGTATTGTGTGTGTGTGTGTGTGTGTGTGTGTATACATGTTCCTGATTATATAACCTGCTAGGACTATGCAGTGTTATTTGAATGTATGTTTTCAAGGCTGACCATTTGGTATTGGATAATCAATTGATGTGCTCTTCCTGGGGAAGACTATTCTTCTACTCTCAGCAACCCTTCGTAGCCTGTAGTTCTTTGTCTAGGGCTGAGGTCTCATGAGCTTTCCCCATAGTTATTTATCTCTGATGGTCTAGAGATGCCAAATGTTGGTGAAGCTATGGACAAAATGAACACTGTTGGAGGAGGGCAATTCCCCTTTGAAAAAGCCTGGACCAGGTGTGGTGCACAGAAATCCTAGCACTTAGGAGGTGGAGGCAAGAGAGTCAAGGAGTTCAAGGCAGCCTCAGCTACTTGATGAGTTCAAGGCCAGCATAGGCTACAGGAGACTTTATCGTAAAGGACAGGACAGGACCGGTTTTCTCAAACAAATATATTCTATGTGCTTCTTTTATTTTTTATGATTATTTACTTGTATGTGTATGGTTGTTTGGTCTTCATGTATGCACAATATGCATGGGTAGTGCCTACGGAGGCCAGAAGAGCGGGTTGGATCCCCTGGAACTGGAGTTACAGACAGTTATGCTGTGTGGGTGCTGGGAACTGTACCCAGGCCCTCTGGAAGAGCAGCCCATGCTTTTAACCACTGCACAATTTCACAAGCCCACTCTCCGTGCTTTAAATATTTGCTCCACTGAAATGCATACATTTGAGCCAACTGTGCCCCAGGAGTTCCAGGCCAACCTGGGCTACATAGGGAGATCCTGTCAAAGAGAGGGCGGAAGGGAGAGAGGCAGGCATACATTTATGCCTCAGGACACTTGTATAAGAATGCTCATAATTGCCATATCCATAATTGCTAAAAGCTGGAAAGAGCCCAAACATCTACCACCAGCAGGATGTAGTGTGGTATAGTCATATAACAGAATGGTATGCTGCAAAGGAAATGAAGGAGCTATGGTTCTACTCAGCCAAATAATGTATCTTGCAAAAACAGTGTTGATAGAAACAGGAAAGAATGCATGTAGTGTGAGTCTATTGATAGAGCTCAAAACAGGCAGAACTCGCCACACTGCTGGGGATTCAAACACAGAAGTAACACTGTCCAGAAAAGCAGAAAATAAGTTCTAAGAGTCACACAGTGGTTCCTCCTAAGGCACAGGATAGGGTGACTGGTTTAGGGTACATGGGGGCTTCTGGAAGACCTGATTCTCAACCTGAATGTACTTTATATCTTTGTGTGTGTGTGTGTGAGTGTGTGAGTGTGTGTGTGTGTGTGTGTGTGTATGTTTCTTCTTTCTTTCTTTCTTTCTTTCTTTCTTTTTCTTTCTTCTTTCTTTCTTTCCTTCCTTCCTTCCTTCCTTCCTTCCTTCCTTCCTTCCTTCCTTCCTTCCT
The DNA here is from genome assembly GCA_902168405.1 of Peromyscus aztecus. Classification (NCBI taxonomy): domain Eukaryota; kingdom Metazoa; phylum Chordata; class Mammalia; order Rodentia; family Cricetidae; genus Peromyscus; species Peromyscus aztecus. The sequence goes on along the minus strand of CABHPQ010171729.1, from coordinate 38,579 downwards.
TCCTTCCTTCCTTCTTTCTTTCTTTCTTTCTTTCTTTCTTTCTTTCTTTCTTTCTTTCTTTCTTTTTCTTTCTTTCTTCCTTTCTCTCTTTATTTATTTTTCTATTATCAGCTTGATACAGTATAAATTCTTATCCTAAGAGTGAAATGTTTCATTGAGGCTGGCCCAGTAATTGAGTAAAACCAAAACTTATTACTTATTATAAGCCAGTCATCTGTACTTTATATCTTGGTAAAAATGTACATGCAGGGATCTGGAGAGATGGTTCAGCAGTTAGGAGAGCTTGCTGCACAACTGTGAGGACTGGAGTTTGAATCCCAGCACCCATAAAACAAGTCAGGTATCTTGAACATGCCTGAAACCCCAGCTCCGAGGGTGGACAAAAGAGGACTACTGGGGCTCATTACTGCCAGGAAAATGCAAACCCCAGGTTCAGGGAGAGACCTTGTCTCAAAGGTATAGGTGGAGAGTGGCAGAGAAAACTTGATGCTCTTCTTCTGGTTTCTGAGTATCTGCAGACATGAGTGCTCACACACACATGCACACGCACGTACACATGCACACACTGGGGGTTGAGGTTGGGTGTGAGAGGACATACTTTCTAGGACATGAAAGGAAACAGGAGTTCTCTTTAGGGCAAAGGGCAAAGAAGTGGATGTTGAAGGTGCAAATTTGTATCTTTTGTTTTTTATTATTTATTTATTTATATATTTATTTATATATTTATTTATTTTGGTTTTTTGAGACAGGGTTTCTCTGTGTAGCTTTGCGCCTTTCCTGGAACTCACTTGGTAGTCCAGGCTGGCCTCGAACTCACAGAGATCCGCCTGGTGCTGGGATTAGAGGCGTGCGCCCCCATGCTCTGATGTCGTTTATGAATTTTTCTTTAGGATTTTTAATGTGATTACTTGGATGGATTTGGTAAATATTGAATTCAGACATGTTGTTTGGGGCATATCTAGAGGGAGGAGGTCTGTGTAGGGAGGAGCAGCATGAGGGCTGGGCCTCGGAGCAGAACGCTTTGCCAGGAAGCAGTCAGGCGTGGTGGTCCGGAAGGGCAAGCAAGCCTGCCTAGCTCTAAACTACTGCGGGAGCACACAGGGGAGCGGGTGGGAGGCTTGGTCTGGTTATTGCTGGCTCAGGAGGCTCCAGGAACTCTGCACCTGGAGCACAGTGCCCTGTCTCCACTCGGTCAGTCACAGTTCAATCCTAAATTTCAGTGCTGGATGGCTGGCCCCAGCATCCAAAGGAAAAGGCACCCGCTGCCCTTGTTCCAAGTTAGATGGCTGTGTCTACCTTCATAGATCTAACCCCAGAGTCTGCCTCCATAAAGTCTGTTTAGTGCCAGCCTGTGGCTACACCAAGCTCTACACTGAGGCCTCCCTGAAACGGCTCTGCCTCTGCCACCTCTGCCGTCTCTGCCTCCACAAAATGCTTGATGGAGAAGGACCTAGGCCAGGGCCTTGAGCACCTAAATATTCCCCTGTCTGAAGGCACTTATAGTGTCAGTACCCCTTGGCAAGGAGGACTCTGCCAGCTGAGGCCAAAAGCCAGGCTCCAGACAAGCCCTATGGGCAACCCTGACTGCCAATCACTTCCTTCCAGGCAGAGGCCAGCTACACAGTTCCCAGGGGTCTCCCTCAAATGTGTCCTCAGCATTAAGGATCAAATTCCATGACTTCTTCATCCGCATTACTTGAGCTTGGGGAATACAAATGCATTTCATCAGTGTGATTCAAGCCAGAGCTTAAGCCATCTAGCAAACTACCACAGAGGCAAAGGAGAGATGCTTTGAAGATGTCGGCTGCATGTCTTTGCCACGATGTCCAAAACCCTCCCCCTGCATCTGCTAGGGAGATAGATGTGGTTGAAATTTCCTTCTTGCAGCTCGGAGCAGAGGCTCAGCCAGCACCACTGCCGGCCACCCATCTCCACACCGTGACATCTGGAGCAAGAAGCCTGCATCAGTCCTCATGTACTCTAAGGGCTTTTTAATTTTTTTTTTTTTGAGGGGCAGTGATTACCCCACCAGGCTGGAATCTGAGGGCCATTCACTGGGCAGGAGGATGGTACCTTGGCTTGCAGGTCTCCCAGAAGGACTGGGCAGGGACCATTCCTAATTCTGTTGTTTTGTTATACTGCTCCCTCTGATACAAATACCGCTTCCCCAAAGATTCCCATGGGAATCCCACTTGTCACTGCAGAGTTATTTATAACATTAAAAAGGAATCAGCAACTACCTAAATGTCCAACAACAGGTGATTCGCCGGCTCAAGTGTATCTGCTCAATGGCAGGAAGTGTAGGCATCGGTAAGAGCACTACCCACCTTGGCTGCCCTGTGGAACAGCCTCCACGTGGGCAAGGAACCAAGACCAGAGCCGAATGTTCTTTCAGTACAAATTCTGACATTATAAGGTTGTCTATGTAACAAGTTGTCTAAAACAATCCCAATGCTCCAAGGCCCTGTGCAAAATGGCCCTTTTCCGAGATACTTTTCCCAAGTTCCACCTCCCTCCCCACTCCAACAGCTCTTGCCTCTGCCAATGTGGTGTAGGTGGGAGGTTTTGTGTATGCCTGTCCCTGGTCCTGGTGCCAGCTTCTGGCTATGCATATGCATTCATGTCCACGGGGCTTGGTCTGGTCTTGGGGTCTGTCTCTACCATGGAAAGCTCACAGTGCTGTCAGCCTATAACCATGTCCTACAGGTCTCGACGATGGGACAGGGACAGATCTACTTTACTACCACTCCCCTCTACCTTGGCTGCCCAGATGTCACCCAATTATTACCCCTCTCCAGCATTCTAGCTGAATTCACTTATACACCTAGATCTCTCAGGGTGAGGGGAAAGGAAAGGGGAACCATGTTTCCAATCAGTACCTTCACCCGCCACCCCCATTCATTCCACCATCTGCTACCTGCTGCTGCTCCAGTGAGGCTGTAGGTTGGATACACCAAGCCCCCTGGTACCTCTCAGCAACAAGAGGGACTCTGGTCCCAAAGCTGAAAGAGGTTAGAGACAGCCTGAAGAAGGTGGGAAGCCAAGCAGAATGGCACTTCTCATCCTCATGGCCCCAAATCAACAGCCAACAAAGGAAAGTTTTCTCCCCAACCACAGAGAACCGGGTCAGGTCCCCATTGGCCCAGGGATGGCCCAGGAGCCCCACAGTGTATACCTGGGGCTGCCCAAAGGGAGCATGAGGGCAGTGCAGAACATAGCACTAACACTGTCCTCCGCACTAGCAGGCTCTGGAAACCTACGGGCTCAGCCCTCCCGTTACTGCCTAGTTCTGGAGCTTGGCTACTGGGCTCAGTGATTCATGTCTCAGGCAACCCTGAGGAAGCCTTTGTCTATTTGGTGCCCTAGTAACAAAGGGCCCCTAGGAACGATACCAGATCTTTAGGCAAGTCTGAGACAGGGGAACCCACCGAAACAGAGGCCAAAAGGCTCACGATAGGGTTTCCTCCACTGGAAAGCAGGGGTCAGCCTGTTTCAGGTTTCACCTTAAAATCCATAAATGAAGTTTCCTGCTGCCCTGGCCTCTGCCATGCGGGGCTCTAGAGCTTGCAGTAAATCTAGAGAGGCCAGGAAGGGCCCAGGAGGCTTCCCGCTGACTCCTGACTGTAGGCAACACCTCCCAATTTAGTGGCAGCTGTGAACACCAGCCTGCAGGCACCTCTTCTCTTCCCTCCCATCCTCTCCTCTCTCAGCTATGAGGCCTGAGTTTTCTATTGCAAATGGACATGTCCTAGCCCAAATCCTGTCTAGCTCATAGCTGAAGCCTCAGCCACAAGCCCAGAGGAGGTAACAACCTCCTTCCAGTGTATGTGGTATCAAGAGACAGGTCACGCTTTAAGCCCAAGAGACTGGATAGGGCACAGTCATGGGGAGCACAATCCTGGACGACGGGAAACAAGCTGTGCCACCATCAATGGTTCCTGGTGCTGACTCTTCCACCTGTGTCAGGAGTATGGAGGAGCCCCTGCCCACCCACGCCCCACCCCCCCAAGTCTTCAGAGTGAGCATGTAGTCCACTGCTATTTCCACAACAGTCAGCTCTCCACATACAGGCAAAGCCAAGAGCCAACTGTCACTGGCCCTAGAACCTGGGGTCCCAATCTTTGAAGCCATTGGATGCCCTGCATCCCTGTGGTTGGAGGAGAGGATCTGCAGAGGAAGGCACTGGAGTAAAAGGTTGCTATGGTGATGGAAGTTTTAAAACAAAGGGAGGAGGAAAAGGTAGGTATTAGTGAGGGTCCCTCTTCCCAAACTGACATTTTGGCCTGGCTCCTTCCCCATGGGTTCTGTGACCCTGGTCTCCGTAAAGGAAGGGAAGGTGGGGGAACTGAGAGACTTTAGCAAAGAAAGAGGCAGAGACACAGAGAGACAAAGGCAGCATCTACCGGAAAGAGGAAAAGGAGGCGGCAGAGGAAAAGGGACACAGAGACAAGAGAGAAGCAGGCAGAAGGTTCGGAATGCCCAGCAGCAGCCTGAAACCTCCATGGCCATGTGTTCTCATCCCCTGGGCCAGGAGCTACCCTTGGCATTTGGCTTTCAAGACTCTTCAGTATCCTCCAGACATACACTGAACTTAGCGTGGGAGGCACAGGAAAAAGAGGTCAGCATCTAGGAGCCTCGTGGTGGGGAAGAGCCAGCTGTTGCAGCCCCCCAGCAGGACGGTTCCAGCCTCTCCCTGTCATTACAGCAGCTTAGGCAAGAGAGGTCCAAAAGTTGAAGATACAAGCATAGGAGGATAGATATGAAGTCCAGAAACCCGGCTACTTCCCTTTATAAGCCCTCCTCTCAGCTGGCCTAGCTTTACCTAGGGTCCCCAGCAATCTCTACCCCAATCAGCTGAACTCTCCCGGTCTTGGGTCCCCAGAGCCCTTCTTGCGGCTCGGCTTCATCCTGTCATCAGTCTTGGGCAGATCTTCTCAGGAGGGCCAAAAGCAGCACCAAACAGACAGCACTGTGAGCAAGCCATAAACAGGATGACAAGTGGACACCAACACTCCCCATGCCTCAGTTTCCCTGAACAGACATCATAGCTTCTGTAGTCTTCCCTCAGAGCAGAGGACTGCCACCAGCCTGTTAACTGGTGGCCCCTGGGGAATGGAGACACAGAGGAAGGCCTGCAGCAGGTATGAATAAAGCTAGGGTAGGGCACCTGGGGATCCACACTAAATGAGGAAAGAAAAGGAGACCCCCTATCCCATCCTGGTTCTGAAGGGAATGGAGATACTAATTTCCAAGCTGAGGGAACTGAGGCCCAGAAGTCACTGGATCTGCCAGGAATCAATTCAGAGGGGGAGGGGAAGCCAGCCTAGGTCTGCAAAGGTGGTCCCGGGGGCCCCAAAGCCTGAGCCTGGTTTTGGGGGGTGGTGTGCAGAAGATCTAGAGTAGTACGGACTAGACAGGAGCTTTTGGTGACAAGCAGGGGCCCTGTTCTCTAGGAAGGAACCTGATTGAGCAGGTTTGGGGTCAGGGAGCAGTTGCCAGCCCTTTGTGGGGCTAGGGCTCAAGCACCCGGGGTCTCTTGCTAGGCAATACAAGCTGAAGAAGACAGAAGCTCATGTTTTAAATATTCCCTGCTACCCCAGCCAGGGTCCCTGCTCTTCACCCTGGTACCACCCTGACCCCCTTCCCCAGTGCTTCTGGCTCGCCCCCGCTGCCACAGCAACACACATGCGGGAGGCCCACGTGTGAGCACCAAGCCCCGCACCTCCCAGCAGGAACATGTGCGCCCCGCACCCCCACCTCGCACGTGTGTCCGTGCACCGCCCCCCCACCCAAATGACCCTCAAGATAAAGCTTGGAAGCCTGAACTTGGCTGGGGCCAATGGTCCACTCGGGCTTAGAACATCCTCCCCCAGCCCCGCAGCAGCCCCGCCCAGCCCCCTCCGGATTGTCGCCCATAAAGAACTCTCCGTTGTCATGGAAATTAGTGACTGCCAAACCGGAGGGAGGGGGCCCCCAGGGGCAGTTGGGAGGGGCTGGAGACCGCTCCGGGAGCGAGGATGGACTGCTCGGCCCTTGGACCTTACTCCTATAAGAGGAACCACGAATCTTCGAAGGTTTATGTTTTTTACAATTCGGAGCTGCAGAGGCTTTTCCTGGGACCCTCCCAAGCCGTCCGAGGTAATGGGGAACTTTAGCCCAACCCCGCATGCCACCCCACCTCGCATCTGCAAAAACCTCGCTCTGTGCCCCTGCTGGGACCCCCAGAGTCCTCGCAGCGATCGCGCGCACCCTGCGCGGGGATTTTTCTAGCCATGGAAACAATCTCCCATGACCCCCACAACGTGCATCCAGGAGGCGCCCTCCCCATCGTCCCAGCCCTCCCTGCTCCGCACCTGCAACGCTGGTCGGTCACAGGGAGGAAGCGATAACCGGCTCAGCAGGGCTCCGGGGGCGGCCGGCAGAATCCGCTCCGGGCACGCGGGGCAGACGCGGCGCCAGCTGCAGCCGCTTCGACTCCAGAACCTCCAGCATCGCCAGTCGCTCTCTGGCAGCGGATTCGCACCCCGGGCCGGGGGCGGGCTGGGGGCGGGGCCTCCTCGCCCGGCCCGCCCCCACCCTGGCAGACCCGGAGACTGGAATCCCACTTAAGGGAGGGCTTATGCAGGTTGGCAGCGGAGCTGCTGAACACCTGCTAGGCTCCCTTAGGCCATCGGACTCTAAACCCAGCAACAGGAGGCGAAGGGGGCCTTCTCAGTCCCAAAGTAGGGAGTAAGGAGTGTGGGGGGTGGGGGGGGGGGGGGGGGGATGGAATTGGAGAAAAGCCTGAGCCCTGGAGCTGCACAGAAGTCTCGGAACTAGAAGTCGTCTCCAGGAGGCCAGGGTCGTGCCCAGTTTCCCATACCTGATCCAAAGGTCTGGACCTACTTAAAACCACACGGGCAGTCCCTAGAGCACCCCCTAGCTAGGAATAAACACAGAGGGGTATGTGTGCAATTGTAGTCAATTTGGAAATGGACAAGATACCACAGTGAGGACCTCAGATCACCGGACCACCAACTCCTACAAAGGCTGAAGTCTTTCCCAACTAAATTCCCAGCCAGGTTGGCTGGCTCAGTCAGCCCCCTCTGTATAGCTCTGAATCTTCCAAACTATAAAAGTCACCTATGATGGAGTGTGGGGTCTGCTTTCTTCTCTTTGTAATAATCCTTAAACACATCCTAAGCAGCATGACTCAGGTGATCTGAGCTAGGATATGGGGTCATGGAACTACTCGGAAAGAGTTTTGAATGAAGACCTTGGACATGTTTGTCTTTTATCAAGGAGGCAAATAGACCCAAGGCCCATCCCATTGCCTTCAAGTCCTGGACTATCCTGAGACAATGAAAAAGGCCAGATTTAGGTTTTTCATTGTCTGGCTCTGGGCTCCATCCTATCTTATCCTTCTAGTGAGTTGCTTGGCCCAACCAGCCTGGAAACAGGGTCACATGTTGATCGAGGCTCTTTGCATCACTACCCACAGCTGATGACAGAAGGGACCAACAAAGGGAAGCTGGGGCTGGAGCCAGAAGACTGCAGGAGAAATGATTGTCTCAAGGCTTCTGGATTATTTCCTCCAGAGGGGCTGTTGAGCCCTTCATATCTTCCCCCCCTCCCCCCTCCAGAGCATTTCTCTGTGTAGCCCTGGCCGTCCTGGAACTCACTCTGTAGACCAGCTGGCCTCGAACTCACAGAGATCCCCCTGCCTCTGCCTCTCTAATGCTGGGATTAAAGGCGTGCGCCACTACTGGCCAGCTGGGGCCCTTCATATCCTTCCCTGCCTTTGGTCACCTCCTCTAGGCCATGTTGTCATTGTATCTGAGCTCCTTGTGTACTGAAGAGTCTTGGCTATACACCTGCCCCAGTACCAGGCAGGAATCTTTTGGCAGGCTAGGCAGAGCCTATCTCTAATCTCACAATGCTCAACTGACGTTTGCAGAATGATCGAAAGACCTGGCACACAATCCTTTCTATTATTCCCAAAACAGTGGGCCTCTGAGTTTATGGTATAGCCAAGACATGGCTTGCATAACTCGCATTTATCATACATGTTTTCCACCTTTCTTAAGGGTCATGATTTATCCAAGCATGGGGGCCAAGAAGCTGGATTAGGGCTTTAGAGTCAGGGGAAGGGGTGGTTCCCTAGAGCTTTGCCTGCTGCTGGCAGTATTCCACCTCTTCTTGGTCCTGTGCACACTGTGTGCACGTGGGTGACAGCACGTGGCAGGGAGTATGTGTACACGTGAGTGAATGTGTATGCTCTCTCATATCGAGGGAGATGGAAACAGCACAGGGTATGCAGTGATGCCCAGGGGCACGTGTGTCTGTGTTCCCTGTGCACCCAGGCGTGCTTGCTGCCACATGTGCATGGATGCAGCAACTAGTCCCCAGAGCTGTGGTTCCCATTCCTGTCTGATACAAAGCTTGGGATTGTGGAGGCTGAATCAAGCTGTAAGAGCAGGACAGAGGAAGGGGCTGGATCGTGCCCAGGGCAGGCCAGGTCTGTGATGACTTTATGTCATTGATTGTTTCCAGGCTCCACTCCAGAACCACCCCTTGCTTTCACGTGTGTGTGTGTGTGTGTGTGTGTGTGTGTGTGTGTGTGTGTGTGTGGATAGACAAGTTTTTGTCATTTGTGGAGGGCAATCTGAAGGCATGGCTTTTCCCAGGGAGACACAAGGTAGGATCAGCTTCAAGGTTTAGGCTTCAGGTCGCTTCCAGCTGCCCTCTGGAAAGCGAGCAACAAGACCATCAGTAAAGTGCGTGCAATGTAAGCTTGAGGACCTGAATTCCAGCCTCAGAACCGTGTTTAAAACGACAACAAAAAAGTGGGGGAGGGGTGGCGCACGCCTTTAACCTCAGCACTCGGGAGGCAGAGCCAGGTGGATCTCTGTGAGTTCCAGGCCTGCCTGGTGTACAGAGTGAGTTCCAGAACAAGCAATGCTTCACAAAGAAATCCTGTCTTACAAAAAACAAAAACAAAAACCAAAACCAGGCATGGTGATGAGTATTTGTAATCCCCAGTGCTGGGGAGGCAGAACCAGGTAGATATATGGGGTTTGCTGGCTAGTCAGTCACCCTAATTAATCCGTGAGTTCCAGGTCAGTGAGAGACATGTCTCAGAAGCAAACTAGTAAATGTTGCCTGAGGAACAAACAACACAAGGTTAGCCTCTGGCTTCCATATGCATGCAATCACACACACACACACACACACACACACACACACACACACACACCACACAAAGGGGGTATGGTAATTAATTTTTTAAAAGACCAGCTTAATCTTATCCTTTCAGTTCTTCCAGGCCATACACTGAATCAGTCCCAAACTTCGTTCTGTTCAAGCCAGACTGAGTGAAGGGACATATCTTCTAGCTGTCCATTAGCCACTGGGATAATAAAAAGTCTTAACTCTGTCTTCAAAAACCAAAAACAACAACAACAAAAAAGGTCTTTTGGTGTTACCAATGGCCTCTGCAAGAGCCCTCCTAATGAGAACTCTGGCCACTGAGCATCCGGGGGGCTGCCTGGGTTGAGGGGAGGGGAGTCTAGGGAGGAGAAGGGAGCCCAGTTTATAGTTCTGGCTCCCACCAAAGCTAGAGGGTCAGAGAGCCAAAATAAGAGGCAGGATAAGATGTGAACTTCAACATCCAAAGAGCCTACAGAGCAGTCTGGAGCCTTAGTACCCCAGCTCTAGCTGTGCTTCCCATCTGGGGTCCAGCACTTAACTACCCTCTCTACTTCCTACCCTGGGTACCAACAGCAGTGCTCCCATGCCCTCTTATTTTGAAGCCCCTGATAACCCAGCTAGAACACCCTCCCAAGGTTTAGAGTCTAAGAGGTACTTGCGTTCTTTACTAGGTTCTTCCCCAAGAAGCACAGATTCTGGCAGACACCCTCCCTTGGAGGCAATGGCCTTCCCGTACCCGCAGCCATCTTTGGAATTGCTCAGCTACTGTCCATGCTGCTGGCCTCAGCCCCAAGAAGAAGGCCCAAGAAGGAAGCCGGAAGCAATCCTTCCTCTGGAGCTAGGGGAAGGGGCTGCCCCCCACCCCCACCTCATGACTCACTCTAGGCTGTGTGGGTTATTACATTATGTTTGAAATTACCATGGCAACAAGCTGGCAATCAAGGGTAATTGCACTTGTCGTCAGGGCAACAGGGCAAAACCCCACAGCAGCCATTTTATGTGGTTGCCCTTGGGGTGCAGTAAGGTCAAACCAGATTAGAGATAATGATGACCAAGGGGCTCTGGGGGTCTCTGAAAAGGGCAGGTTGCCAGGGCTCATGAGGTTCTTGAGTATTGAAGTTAGGTATGCCTTGGGAGAACCAGGATCCCCCTCATTGACCCCATGTCTGGAGTCTTGTCTTACCCATACCACCCTCCATCTAAAACATGCAACAGTACTTAAAGTGAGCAGAACCAGAAGTTTATGTGCTCATAGCTGGTACTTGTAGATAGCCCACGGGCCCTCCTCTTCGTATTCCCTGCGGCTGAGCCACAGGCTTTGGAAGGAGTTCCGGCATGCCATGATGGAACCCCCAAGCCAGGCAGCAACTGCGCGGTGAGGAGAACCCAGAACAGTGGCACCAGGGCCCAGCTCCTGTCTCAAGCGCTCAGGGAAGCCATTCACCAGGGTGTTACCACCTTCCAGCACCACATTGGCCAGCAGCTGCTCCTGCTGCTTGGCCTCCAGCCGGCTGATGCTTAGCAGGGCCAGCTGTGGGAGGCCTGGCTGGTTGAGACCTAGCAGACTGGGTTGAAAGAGAGCCTCGGGGCAACAGAAGCGCTCAGAGCCCAGTGTGATAACTTGCTTATCTGGGAGTACAAACTCCACCTGGGCCTGGGACTGGTTTTGGGCCATCTCAGCTGCCATATCCATAGCCACATAACAGCAGGCCTCTTTAATCTGTCTGACAAATTCTGCCTTGGGTGGTGAGTGGCCACCTGCTAGGAGCAGCTGAGCCAGGTAATTAGTGAGATCAGCACCAGCCACATCCAGCCGGTAGGTGTCAAGTGGAGCCAGGTCCCCAGTGAGGATGGGTGCCACATAGGAGGTCCCGTGGCCGCTTCCCACCACAAGGCCCGTGGTGCGCCCGTAAGCATAGAGCGTCAGGAGAGCCTGGTGAACCGTCTGCATAGCTGGCACACGGAAGCGCTCAAAGAGTATCTCGGCTACCTTCTCTCGGTTGGTACGCGGTGAGATGGGGGAGTCAGCCACAAGCACAGCCATCTCCTCAGGCTGCACTCGGAGCTTGCAGTAGAACAAGTGTTGCCACAGCACCTCTAGAGCATCCCAGTCAGAGACCACGCCTCGGTTCAGTACAGAGTAGGAACCCTCTTGCTGTTCGGGTACCACATACTGGGGCTGGCCCTGGGTTGAATGCTGTAGCATCTGGACTTGCGAAGGTACCACACTGAGGACATGGTCCTCTCCAGCCAGTCCACATTTGGTAAATCCTGTGCCTGTATCAATCACTATGGCTGCCATGTTCTGGTAGGGACTTGATGAGTGGTGGCAAAGCACTGGTGACGGGACCGGCAGAGCATCCATAGTGGGTACTAACCCATAGCAATTCCCATGGAGAAGACCCAGGTGTGCCACCGCCGATGAGCGTGTAACAGCCTCAGCTGCCAGCTTGAACTGATGTCCACTCTGGGACTGAGGGCCCACCATGGATATGGGCAAGTCTTTACAACCAGTGAATGTGATCAGTTGTTCCTGGTGGGCCCTGTGGGAGTCGCTAGGTTGCCAGGATGGGAGCGGATGTATGCTAGATCTCTGAGCACTGCTGTTTCCAACTTTATCTCTGTTCACATACATGCAGGCCTCCTCAGGTGCCAGGGGTACTCGGAGAATTCCCACGTGTGTAGGATTGCCCAAGGACTCACTCCCCTGGGTGGAGAGCTGGCCACACCCCCCAGAGGTGAAGGTGGGCTCATTGGTGGTGGGGGACTTCACTGTGAGAGGTACCTGTCTGGGGAAGGAAAGTTGTTTGGAAAGAGGAGTCTGCTCACTGAGATGAGGTGGACTAGTAAGTGGGGGCTGACCAGATAGGGAGCCCTGCTCAGCTACAGGTAGCTGTCTAGCAAGGAGGTTCTGCCCATTGAGGAAACTCTGACCAGTGAGGAAGGCCTGCTTAGTATCTTCAGCCTGAGGGCCACTAGGCTGAGCAGAACTGACCTCTTTCTGGTTATTGCTGCGTACTTCCTCCTGGAGTGGAGATCTGGATACTCTCTGGGTATCGGCTGTTGAAGCAGTATCTGGCTTTATCGACTGCAATTTCCTAGTCTGGACCGTGGAACTGTCTTGCATTCTGGGAGAGTCCAGCATCCAGATGGTGTGGCTAGGGTTAATCTTTTCAGCCTCAGATTTGGACCAACTAGAATCAGGACCTTGGACCGGTATCTTTTCACCATATTGGAGGGGTGTCCCCGGTACAACAGGTCTAGCAAGCATCCCGATCCTCATAGGGGTCTCAGTGCCAAGGGAATTCCGTGTCTGTAGGTTGTGTCTGGCCTCTTTGGAAACCAGGGTTACCTCTGGGTAGCTTGAAGATGAGAGGCTGGAGGGCACAGGGCTAGACAACATGGCTGTGGTGGACCACAGGCTGGGGTGGTCACTGTTAAGGGAGAGGACTGGTCTGGACAATGGCCGAGAGGACAGCATATTTTCAGAGGTGTGAATAGATGGATGGTTGGGCGTGAGGCCTACAAGCACTGCCCGTGAGCCCATGGGATCGTGGCATAGCAGCCCCATCCTGGTGCTGCCTGTGGCTATATCAAATACCAGCACATGGTCTTCTACAGCATCCTGGAGCTGGCATGTCGGAGCACTAGAAATGGGAATCTGCATGGCTTCTCTGGGAGTCTGGGGCGGGGACTGCTTGTTGCAGATTCCGTGATGGGCAGGCAGTGGCACATTGGAACAGTTATTGTTGTTGCAGGCATTGGGGAGCTGCTTGTCTGGCTGAGAGCTGCAAATCTTGGGGCTGCTTCTCTGTGTCTTGAGAGCAGCTAGAGGCTCTAAGGCTGGTGTTGAGGTATCTAGCCTGGAGGCATGGACCAGAGACTTCTTTACAGGATCCTCAGATTGCTTGGGTGGCACCGGCATCTTGTTAACATCTTGCTCCTGGGTGTGGGCTGGAAAGTCTACTGGAGTAGGTGTTGGGGTGGGAGGAGTCTCCTTAAGGGGAAAACACCCTTTGTCCTGTTTGAAAGAATCTAAGAGGGTGAGCAATTGGTTGCCATCATTCTTGAGATCAAGAGGCAGGTCTTGAGTGGCCACGGTGGTATTAGTCAGGTGGTCGGGATTAGAGGTGTAGGGTTCAACTGCAGCAGGCATTGGTGTTCTGTTGACAGCTGGAGTAGAAGCTTGAATTGAGGTGAGAAGAGGTAATAATGATGAAGCTGTCTTATTTAGGCTAGGAGCCTGAGCCAGATCTGGACCCTTGTCTTGCCCCTGATCTTGGACAGGAGCCTGAACCAGAGTCTGAAGAGGATCTTGACCTTCAGCTGCACCACTCTCTCCTAAGAGGAGGTAGGGGAGCCATCGGCTCTTCCTGGGACCCACAGGGGCCGTCTGGCCAATGTTACAGGTTCCTTTGCCCCAGCCTATCAGAACTTTAGCTGGAGCCTTGCTCTCCCTCCCAATCTGTAAGTGACTCTGGGAGAGGTTGAATACATACTGGGCTTTGTCATTGGTGCTGTCATTGTTCATGCACAGTGGTAGAGTCTGAGTCCCATCGTCCATGAGGAGATGCTCTTGGGTTCCCACAGTGGGGTTTGGAAATGATTTAGAACAGGAGAATCTCGGGGTGTCTTGGGAGGCCTGTGCATAATTACACTGGGAGCTGACCTGAGCAGAATCCTGGAGTGGTTGGTGAATAGGCTGAGAGGGGGTAGCCTGGGAGGTTGAGCTGCAGGTCACATCAGCGATGGCCCCAGTGGACAATGACAACCCCTGCTTCGAGTATAGGAATCTTGAGCTCATCCATGGTCCCTGGGACCCTCTGAAGCCACCCCTTAGCTGCTGGCTGCCAAGCAGGGGATGGCCCTGGGGGCCCGATGGATCAGGGCCCCCCACCTTCTTGGTGGCTTCCATAGTCTTGCTCCATGCCCTAGGTGCCCTGCCCCCACTTTGTTGCCATGGTGACCCCACACAATCACTGCCCCCAGTGACCTGGAGAGTGACAAAGTATGGGATAACAGGAGCCCCACCCACTGAGGGAGGTGCTTCTCGGGAGACTTTAGGAGGTGGAGAAATTTCGGGATCTCAATGACATTGACTGCTATAGTTCAGCTTTGTCCCTACTTAACCATCAGTGACCACTCTAGCCAGGCCAGCCCCTGAGTGAGGGCAGTGTCCCAGAGAGGGCCAAGGTAAGGTCAAGGGAGAAGAGCAGTCAGGGAAGCCTGAGGGCTTCCCTGACACTGGGCCCTTTGCAAGAGCAAAGCCTCTTTACTATTTTGTCTAAGAGACAGAAGAGGGTGAGGGGCCCAGGCTCAGCCCCAGGCTCCCCTCCCCTGTTCCCTGCTTCTGCTCCCACTCCAGGGACAGCAGCTCCTTGGCAGTCTCTGCTACTCCAGATGGTTTTCCTCTGCTTGTGCCTCATAGAGCCCCCTCCCCAGAGCCACATGTCCCTGAAGCCCAGGACCAGTATCTTGCAGGAGTGGGTATGGGGGTGGTGGAGGTGGGGCCTCTACTCAGAATCTTCAAGTCAGAATGTTCTAGCTCCTGTCACATTGTGTCAGTTTCATCCTGGCCATAATGAGAGCATGGCACTAGGCACAGGCCTAGGCTGCAGTAGCCACACTGTTAACCAAGTGCCACTTACAAGATGGGGAATGATCAGGATATAGTAGGAATAGGGCCAGCCTCACAGTCAGGACATGGCAGGTACGAGACTGAGCACACAGTGGGTGTGCTCAGTATTGTATATAAAGTATTGTAGACACAGCAAGGGCAAGCTAGACAAAGCTCTGGATATGGATAGACATGTAAAAAATGTAAGCTTTCAGGCTTGATCAGCAATTCTCCCTCTTTTCTTTGATGGGGAAACAGAGGGGTAGGAAGGAATCAAATCTACTTGGACCAGCTCCTTAGATCCGGGGCTTCCCTGAGTCTCAGCACTGTTCTACAGCTAGAGGACAGGTCATTGGCAAGGGTCTACTTCTGGAATTTCTTCCTTGGGCAGTCGAACGCTCCTTCCTCCTCCAGCTCTGAGTCTAGGCCTACCCCCTCTGTCTTCCGGGGCTGTGTTCCCTTCAGGCCTCAGTCTTTCCACCCAGGAAACAGGTTTGTGGAGAATGCAGCTGGAGGCTTGTCTTCCTCTGAAGCAACATGTTTTCACAGAGGTTAAAAATAGTGTTTACAGTTGGCCGTGGGGTGTGAGGCTATGTGACCAGGGACTAAGGCTGGTACTGTGCTGCATCTGCACCTTTTTGATTGGCTGTTGGGCAAAGCCTGACTCAGCCACATTTCAGGCCCCTTGTGCCACCCTCCCTCTTCAGTTAAGATAGGGAACAGGCAGCTCGGATTCCTGGGAACCAAATTACTTATCACTGTGCTATGCCTGGGAAGGTAGAACCCACGGGTCTGCAGGCTCTCTCTCTCTCTCTCTCTCTCTCTCTCTCTCTCTCTCTCACACACACACACACACACACACACACACACACACACCCTTGCAGAACACAACTCATTAATCTCGGGTCTGAGCAAGCTACTTGTTTTTCCGTGACAAAGATGCTGGTAGCAGCCTCTAATAATCTATGTGATATAAAAGTTGAGCTGTACCTGGGAAGAATGGAGCAGTGAAGCAGGATGCCCTAAGAGATACCCTTGCCCCTGCTGCCCACTTGCCTGATGACTGAGCTCATTGTCTACCTCATTCAGAAGTGAGGTATAACCCCCATTTTCAGGACTGGGGTCCTTTGTGAGCAACTGTCCTGAGGTCTCTTAGAGGAAGAGAGAGAGCAGAGCCAGCTGAAGGGTCTGGCCCCAGAAAGCAAGCCCTTCCCACTTGTGAAGCAGACATACCTTAGAGCTATGATAACAGTGACTGGTATGGACCGCGTTCTTTCTCTGTGGGGGACATGGGATACAGCCTGACAGCAATTCAACAAGCCGGGTGCTACAGTGTCTGTCTTACAGATGAGGAGACCGTGGCCCAGAAAGCAGTCGTGGAGTTGAGTCAGACTTGGAAGCTAGGTTCCCTGACTCTGGACCCATATTGGAGGAAGACATGGTGCTTCCACTGGGTGCCACTCCAAGGCCACTCTCTAAGTTGGGGAGGGAGCTGCAGCCCCAAGCCCCACACTTAAAGCTGTGTTTCTCTTGTACCTGCTCCCTCTGGTAACTTAGCAAGTAGCTCAAGGCCTGGGAAAGGTTATGTTCTCTATGGGGGACACTAACCCAGTACCCTCCTAGGAACTTGACGGTACTGAATATGGCCCAGCTGCACCCTGTGTGGCCAGGCTGACGCCCTCTGTCATTAGAATTCTTGACTGGCTGAAGCTCATTCCTATCTCATCCAACTGAGGAGGCAGGGTGAAGAAGCTTCCAGTCTAGGCCCCTTTTGCTTAGCTCTTGGGGATAGTGCCCCTGTGCCCCCCTCCACTTGTTTTTTAAATAGTCTCTCTCCAGGAAGAAGGGCGTCCAATTCTATTTCTGATTCTGGGAAGTGAGGAGGGCCAATGTGTTGCCATGGTAACCTAAAATCCCCTCCCCCAGGCTAAGCCCATTCCCCAGGCTGAGGGCCTGGGAGGGTGGGGTAGAAGGGGTGGCTAGGAGAAGCCGAGCAATTCAGTTTGAGGGTGAAGTCGGTGTGTCTCCCCTGTGAAGGCAAATGCCCAGCTTGGCCTTCCCTCTTCATCTTAACCTTCCCAACAAGCACTGTGGAAGACCCCAACCTTGAGGAGGAGATCCAGTCACCCTGGGAGAAAATGTTCTCCCTATGGGTCAGGCTGAGGTCCTGTCACCTAACGGGCCCTAGGGAATGTGCAAGTGACAGAAAGGGGGCACCAAGGGAAGAAGGGAGGTTGATTGTGTTCTACCAGTTCTTCCACCCCTAGGTCAGCCTGGCCTGCTTGTCCAACACAGACCCTATTTTGGGCGCCCTTGTATTCTTAAGAAGCAGCTAGCTCTGTGAAATCCTGCTTTTGCGCTCTTCTACTCTGGGCCCTGGGAATGCTCCAGACATCTTAGAAAACTTAAGATCAGAGGGCTCCTCCAGTGGTCTCCCAGTGCGGTCATACGCTGAACAGTGGATCAGAAACTGAGGCTTATTTCCCTGGGGTTTTGTCTCGGGGCCTTGTACATCAGCTTAAGTGCTCCCAAGGCTGCAGATCCGTAGTATTCGATCTGTGTAGGGAGGGCATTCCATCCAGCAGAGCCCAGACAAAGGAAGGCTTCTGAAAAGACCCCATAGGTTCTTGTGACCCAACCCTCTCTTGATGCTGATGGGACATTGAGAGGGGCCTCAATTTCCTAGTTGTTTGCCTGCCCCCCCCCCACCTCTTTAGAGCAATGCAAGAGACCCCAAAGCCCTAGACCCTTGGCAGCCCCGCAGTTTATCCTGGCCAAGGTTCACCCATTCCATGGAGACAAGGCCAGTCTGTGAAGGAGTTGGCATCTCCTGATCCCTGTCCCACCTGCACAACCCCAGAGGAAGACAGCCAGAGACAAGAACCCCAGCCTCAGGCAACTTAGAGAGGGTGAGGTGAGATAATCCACTCCTAATCTGGGATGTGGAAGGCAGAAGCCACTAGCACTGGGAAGATATGGCTTCTGAGCTCTAGGCACAGAGAAATTTAAATAACAGATGTTTAAACAACCTTCCCTGCAAGCCGCTGGTGCAGTGACCCCTCTGCTGTGATGTGTTACAGCTTAAAAATAGCCCACAATGAACCGCTCTGAGCCCCAATTGACTCAAGCTTACGTAACTCTGCGTGAAAGATAGCCAGCCGCCTCAGCCAGAGGGAGGGCAATGGTACAGCCACCCTGGCTACTGCTCACAGCTGGCTGCTCCTTGCCTCTACTGGGAGCAGACCCCCAACCAGAAGCCAGCTAAGTAAGGGGTGAAGAAATACTGCCAGAAGCACACATGGCTTCATGGCTACAGCGCAGGGATCTCCAACTAAGCCTGCAGAGAGGATGTGAGGAGAACCAGGGACCCAATAAGACCCAGACTGTGGGGAGAAAATGATGAGCTAAAGAGACTAGAGCACCCAGTTGACAGGTGACTGGAACTGCCCAGGGTATTCATTTTCCCCCTGGAGAAGGGGGCTTCTTGACTTGACAGAACAGGTCAGCAAAACTTATTCATGTGTGGCTGACACTAGCACATTGAGCCCGGGGATTGAGCCAACTCCCTTGAGTCCTCCAATTCTCCAAGGCACAGCAACATCCCTGGAGGACCAGCAACATCCCTGGAGGAACTTGCAGCATGGGAGAGGGAGTGCCGGCGTCAAAGCTAATTGAATCCTGTGCTATTTGTTATCAGCTACTTCTCTACTGGACCCTAGATCCACAACCGGCCACAAGCATGTACAAATCGCTAAGTCAACTGAAAGGAAGCAGAGGGGAGAAGTGAGGGTCTCTTCGACATTGAGAGCACTGGCACTCATTGGTCACTCCCCCAGTGCCCATGCTGAACCCCTTTAATGAGTCAGTAACTTTTCTCAGTTCCTACCAACTGAACTCGAAATAGGAATTGCCACAGGCCAGATCCCCTGAGGTCCAATGGAGCAAGGGTGAGACAAAGCATATTGGGAATCTCAGGCCAGACTATGGCTCCCCATCAAAGCAGGTCAGTCTACTCACTGCATGCCTTCCAGGTGCGAGACGACAGTGACACCAGTGGGCAGTCAGGAGGCTGTGAGTCATCCCTGCTTCCTCAGTCCCAGCTCCCACTATGGCTTCCCTTAGTCTTTATTGGCATTTCCTCGCCCCTCGGCCCCACTTGGTTGTCCGGGAAGGAGACAAGACATGTTTGTTTGGAACAGGCTCTCATGGAATCCAAGCTGGTCTGGGGCTTAATATGTAGCCAAGGTTACCCTTGAATGCTTGACCCTCTGGCCTCCACCTCCCAAGTGCTAGGATTACAGGTGTACACCATCATGCCTGACTTGAAAGGTTAATAACTTGCTGTCCACAGCTCTTAGTGGGAAGGGTAGACTCCAGAGTCCTGGAAGAAAACTCCAATCACACTGTTCTAACCTTTGAGGCTTAGGCCTAGCAAGGCGGTTAATGAGGCTGTTCTATTAGCCATTCACTATACCTGAGCAATCTCCCAGCCACCACACACACACACACACACACACACACACACACACACACGCACGCACGCACGCACGCACGCACGCACGCACACGCACTTACACACACATACTAGAAGAGCGGTAGACAAGCCTCCCTCAGCCAAAAAGGCCATTCAGAAACCTCCCGGTGTGCCCAGCCCATCTGGGAACCTAGAACCCCGCTATGTGCCACACACCCCACCCAGCTCAGTCACCAGTTTGAAATCCTAAAATAGTTTCAACTCCTGACACTCTAGAATCTGGAGCCTAGATGGATTTGGGACTATCAGATGATTGAAAATGGAGCTCAGAGCTTGGGAGCTGTTGAATGTGTTGTGGGGTGCAATCCAGTACTTCAAGTCCTCGCTTACCTGGAGCTCCTTTCTCGATAATTCTGACCCTGGAGGCCTTTGGCCCAGGAAGTTCATGTTAGTGGGGTCCCTGCCCAAAGAATTTCTTTTACCCTTCAAATTGGGGGTTTTCTGGCTTAACAGGGTATATCAGCAGGATATAAGTGCTTGCCTAAAGTATCCCCAAGTGACAATCAGACCCCAAATCCCACATTCTAGTGACATGGGAAACCTGATACCCCTGTAGCTCTGCCTCTCACTGCTCCCTTCTTTGGGACCCTTTTCTATGCTAAGGCCCCCTCTGTCCAGAGTCACCCTCCCTTTCTGATCTTTCTAGTGAACAGATGAGCCAGTGGGGAATAAGTCCCTCACATCACCTCAGTTCATGGCTTAGAACTCTTGGGTGCTTCCTTTGGGATGAGGTTAGGAGATAAAGACTACAAATTGGAGGGATGCAAACCCCTCCCAGAAGGTACAGGGGCCACAGCTATGAGGGTGCCTCAGGAAACTCCATTACCTCTCTCCAGGATCAGGAACAGCACAGCTGTTCCGTCTTCAGTTACATATGGCCAAGCAGTCTGTGACTAGGTCTGCAAGGCCACAGCTTCCTCTGTGTCTGTGCTGAGATGTAGCAGGGTTGCCGGAAGCGGGCAGTTTCCCCTGCCTTCCACTCCCAGGACCCTCACCTTTACACCTGTTTCCCAGCAGAAGGGTCCCTTTTATACTTTAAACACATGTCCTTAGGGACCTTTGGATCGATCCCTAGAACCTCTTTCCAGCCCAAGATGCCAGGGCAGGTAGCAATATGGGTAGAAAACAGCTGGATGACTGCAGTCCCAAAGAAACCTCATTTAGGAAAGAGCTCTGCCTCCAAATCCTGGGTCCCACTGTGACAGCATTTCTAAGGTACTCACAGGAAGGGAGCTTTCCCTTCTTACAGACCTAGGAGTCATCCAACCAGAGAAGTGGAGGAGACCAGTGGGAGCTTATTCAAGGGAGAGTTAATATTGAGATCTATATCTGGGGCCCGGGCTCCCCTGCACTCCAGGTCCTAACACCAAAAACAAGGCCCCTTCAGCAGTCAGAGCAGAGGGGAGAGGTAGGAGGTGGGGTTAACTCCTCCTCCAGAGGAACACCCCTCCAGTAGCTGTGGTGTAGTGTCCTTGAGGGTATAAATAGCTGGGGAAATTGGCCCTTCGAAGGTGGCTCCTTGCAAGTTAGAGCTGATGCCTCTCTGAGAGGTCTTCCCTCTCAAGGTTGCAAATGCAAGGCTGGCAAGGATAGGAGGCAGACAAGTCCACGTACCGTGACATCAATGTACATGGATGTGCACTACACAGGGGGCCTAGAAGCACTGCTGAGGGAGGAGCGGTGGAGTAGCGAGTTCGAGCCCTGGAAGAAACCATCTCGGCTGTTGCATGCTTGGACACTCAACCTACCCCCTTGGTTCATCCAACAGTCCACAAGGCCCTGTAATTGGATCTGGGCATGTTTACCCTCCCTATTCTCTGGAGCCTTCTAGCAGACTCAGCACCACAGGGCCTTTGCACATGCTTGTTACTCTGCCCAAAATCTCTTAACCGAATTCAGCTTCTAATAGTCTATTCTCACCTGAAAGAGCTTTGGCAAAGATATCACCTCCTGGGAGTCTTCTCTCACCTCTCTAAAGCAATCCTCCATTCCTTCAACGTGTCTCCTTTCTTTCACAACATATACCATAATCTGTGCTTGAATATTCATTTATTTTTTAGTGGTTTACACTGTGGTATCTGCATGATCATTGCTGAGTCTTCTGTGCTCAGCAGACAGGGTATAAAACAAGCATTCCATAAATACATGCTACAAAAGAATCTCCCTCTCACTGCCTCATGCTGGAGTGAGGGGCTTAGATGTGCTGTTTCCCACCTCCAGTAGCTTCAGAAAGTTAAAGGGTGGAGGTTCAATGCCCTGCAGCTTGTCATAGCCCAGAGGCAGGTTGGGGTTAGCTCAAGGCCACTTAACAGATACAGTCCCCTTGGTCTACTGAGGGCTTAGGTCAAGTGGGCAGAGGTGGCTCTGAGAGAGGCCGGGGCCTTGATGTGCTCCTGTGATGCTGTGGCGAGGACTGTGGCTGCTCTGGAAGCACATTCACATCATCCAAGGCGCTGGGACCTAGGTTCACATAAGCTGGGGACAGCTGCACGTAGTGGTCCCCAAGCAAAGAGCTCACTACCTGCTTTACTTCCATCACTAGGGTTCTGAAGGTGGGTCGCGCTGCTGGGTCAGCCTCCCAGCATTGCAGCATCACCTGGTACCTGTGAAAAGAGGGATATCAGATATAGGATGTACTCCTACCCAGGGGTTCTGCAGCCCAATCCCTGTTGGACAAATAGAGATGAAGATATGTGACAGGGCCTAGAGCCCCATCAGGACAGCGCTGGCTCTTCTCATCCCTGAGATGCCTGGCAGAGGTCCAGATACATCAGCAGTAAAGAGTTTTCAACGACTATGCCCTGGGGCCTTCTCTGTGTGATCATAGGTGTGTTCTCTAACTTTTTTGTGCCTAGATGGCCTCTTCTGACCACAGCATTAGGGGCACAGGGTAAAAAGACAGTTGTGAAATCCTCAGCACATGGCTAATAGGCTCACAAGTGAATAGGATCATTATACCTTTTCCAGATGAGATATAAAGTGAGGATTAAACCCTGCAGAGAGAGTTGGGCATGGCGGCACATACCTGTAATTCCAGCAGTGCTGGGAGGTAGAGGGAGGAAGATCAGGAGTTCAAGATCAGCTTTAGCTACAGAGATGGTTCGAGGCCAGCCTGGTCTACATAGTGAGTTCTAGGATAGCCAGAGATACATAGTGATATCCTGTCTCAAAAACAAACCAACAAACACACCCAGGCACAGTGAAACATGCCTTTAATTCCAGAATTTGGAAGGTTGAAGCAGGAGAATCAGCCTGCATTCAAGGCTAGCCTGGGCTACAGAGACCCATTCTCAAAAAAAAAAATAAATAAATAAATAAAAAAATAAAAAAATAAAACCTCATTTAAAAAAAAGAAAAAGAAAAAGAAAAAACAACAAAAACCTCTGCAGCAAAGAAGTCCCCGAAAGTTCAATGGGGCCTGAAAGAGAAGCATCTGGAGTAGCTCTAGCGGCCCAGTGGTTCTGAAGCTGAGGTTCTGTGGGTTGGCCTGCTGGATCTTAGAGATGCCTTGTCATCATAGGGATGGCATCCTGCCTTAAATTATAGTCTAAGTGTTTCAGACTCTCTGAGGGGCGTGTTGCTTTAATACCCACTTTACAGATGAGCAAAACGGAGCCCAGCAAGGAAAAGGGACTCTCCCTAACTGAGTGCACTCTGCCGTGTGCCACTTCGATCCCCTTTATTTATTTTTTTAATTAATTAATTAATTTATTATTTTTTTTTGGTTTTTTCGAGACAGGGTTTCTCTGCGTAGCTTTGCGACTTTCCTGGAACTCGCTTTGGAGACCAGGCTGGCCTTGAACTCACAGAAATCCGCCTGGCTCTGCCTCCCGAGTGCTGGGATTAAAGGCGTGCGCACCACCACCCGGTAGATCCCCTTTATTTTTTCGCTGGCTGAGAGTGTTACCTGTTGATGGCTCTCAGCTTAAGCCTTCTCTAGCCAGAAGGGAAGCATGTTTTCCAATCTCACGTCTGCTCACTGGGGACAGCTGTGACAGTGACTGACTAATGCCTGGGACAGAGACCTGGCCCCTTGGTCTCAATTTCTGAAGACTCCGAAGGACCAGCCAGCTCCCACAGTGCTGGAGAAGGGCTCCATCTTCCCATGCTTGTCATAGCCACCCTTTCCCTGTCTCTCTTGTCTCCCCAAACCTACACTAAAGCCCCCCACGTAGAACTCTCCACCTTACTCTGTTCAGAGAGCCTGTCTTAGACACAGGCAGGCAGTAACGTTAATTTCCCTTACTTCAAGCTGTATTCATCAGTAAAACAGACAACAGAAAGGTCAAGGCCAAGATGGGGAGAGCTCTGCAAACTCCTCACACTCTTTGTGGAGCACAGCCTGGGACAGGAGTCATCCACAGCTCTACCTGTGACCTGGTTCTGCCTGTTCTAAGCGTGCAGACCTGAGCACAGCCGAGGTATGCCTGCTGATTAGGGAGCCAAACCTACCCCACGGGCACTGATGACACAGCCGCCGCTGCCGCCGCCATCCCTTGGGAATGCAAAACCCTGAACTACATGCGGTGAAAAAGCCCTGATGGAGAGAGAGCAGAGGGACTGGTGTGGGAGCAAAGGAAACCTTTCTCGGAGGCTGAATGAGTGGCGGAGATGAGAACAGCCCCCCCCTCTCCCTTTGCAGGAGTGGGGTGGGGAAAGAGATCTGGGAAACCAAACCACTGGCCTCAACCCAGACTCTGAGTTGGAATGCTGTTACCATGGCAACTGTGAGGGCCTCTCAGAGTCCTTCCTTGCGTCGGGGGTGGGACCAGTACACAGATAAGTAAACTGAGTCCTAGAGAGGCTCCCTCTCCTGGTCAACCAAAGGGTCAGACAAAAAGCCAGACGGAGCTTGGTCTCTTGCCCCTTTCTCGTCTCTGGAGCCCAGCCCTGCCCCCCCCAGCCCCCTTTACATACTCACAGTGAATTGGGACAATACTCAGGCTGAGGCAGGCGACGGCCCTGAGCCAGGAAGTCAGTGAGGTCAAAAGGGTTGATACGGGGGTACGGTGGAGCACCTCGTGTTAGCAGTTCCCACAGCAACACCCCAAATGACCACTGTTGGGGAAAGGTGAGGAGACTGACTCAACTATCACCCCAAGTCTGGGGGCAAGTGGGTCCTCCAGATCCTCTATCTCTCAGAGTCTTTCCCTGGAAATGAAGGACCCCACCTCTGTCCAGAGCTCATTCCTTAATACAGTACACATTTCTTCCCTCTGTCTCCCACAACTTCAGAGTTACAAGCCCTGGACAGTTCATAAGGAATGAAAGAATTCACAGACTTCTTTTGTCCTGGCAGATCCCGGATTCCATTTCACATTTGCCCACGACAAATGAGCTATGGGGTTTGCCTAGCCTCGGGAGTGTCTGGGCTCAGATTATGCAGAAGCGAGGCCAAATACTCTAAGGCATGGAGGTCAAGGGGACCTGGAGCGGAGGGTGCCTTACCACATCAGACTTGGTGGTGAACCGGTAGGTCTGAAGGCTCTCCAGGGCCATCCACTTGACAGGCAGGCGAGCATGGCGCTGTTGTCGAACACTGTAGTATTCCTTGTCTAGGATGTCACGTGCCAGACCGAAGTCAGCCACCTTGACTGTGAATGACTCGTCCAGCCTGCGAAGAGGGACTCACACATAGAACTTATGTTCGGCTGGGACTGTAGCTCAGTGGCAGAGCACTTGCCTAAGAACTGACTCCCACCAGGTCTTGAGCCCACCTGTCCCAAGCCCTTCAAAGGACTCAAGAACCACACTGACTAGCCCTATACCAGGCAGACAAAAATGCCTAGGGCTGCAGAGCAAAGGGCGGACTCGGTCTTCTCCTAAGGTGACCTTTAGCAGCTGCGTATCCCCATAACCTGTCCCTCTGTTTCACCCCAGCTACTCGGCCACTCACATGCAGTTCCTAGCAGCCAGGTCCCTGTGCACAAACTTCTGCTCTGCCAGGTACTCCATGCCACAGGCTACCTGCAGGCCAAAGCCGATGAGGTCCTTCACAGTGGGGTTCTGAAGGCATGAGGAGACAGGTGAGCATAGGCAGAGATGGGTGCTGGCTGACACCTCCCACCCCAGATGGCAGAGCACTGACCCTCTGAGGGGAGCGGATGAAACGAAGCAGGTCTCCATGGCGCATATAGGGCAGCAGCACCCGGGGAAGCCCCTCTGGGGGTAGCATGATACCGATGAGAGCCAGAATGTTTGAGTGATGTAGGCCACGCATGAGCAGCCCCTCCCGCAGGAAAGCCTCCACCTCCTGGACCTCTGTGATGCCTGTGGAGTAGCATAGGTCAGGCCAAGGGCATGGAGGCCCTTTACAAGGGTCAGATGGAGACTGTCGGGGAAGGTTCCTCTCTGGGCTCACTTGGTAAAGCAGCAGCACAGCAGGAACCAAGGACCTCTCAGCCCGAGGTCACCCTTCTACCCACCCAGCCTATGCGTCACTTACGACTCAAAGACTTAACGGCACAGTGGATTTGATTCTGTGCCTCGTCTGTATACTCTCCGTGGTAGACAACACCAAAGTGGCCTAGAAAGAACAAGATAGGAAAGAGGGACCTTAGCGTCGAGACTCACGGCATGCCCTCTATAACTAGCAACCTTGGAGCCCCAAGCTGGCCAGTGTGACATAAAAAACAAGCGGCAGCCACACAGTGGTGGAGCCATTTACGGTCCTCCCATGCCCGCTTATCCATACCAGCAGCCACTGAAGATTAAAGTCTCCAAAGATGACCACACGGAGGCTCAGAAGTTAAGTAGTAGCCTCAAGGACATACAAGTTAGTGAGAAGGCCAAGGCAGAGTCTACTCCAACTGTCGTCCCTCCAGCACATGTCAATCTCAAGACGACTCCTCTGCCCCTGCCCCACCTCCCAATCCATCCCCCACACCTTTGCCAATGACTTGGTTACTATGGATGACCACTCGTTCATGGGGAATCAGTACATCCTTGACCTCGGCCAGGAGCGTCTTGTCCAGATCCTTGAGCCGGATAGACTCTGTCCGCAGCAGTGGGACACTTGTCCCTTCCCCACTATCTGAAGATTCTTCACGGCTCAGAGGTCTGGAAGCTGTATCATCAATGTCAGAGAGTATTGTTGGGGAGAGGGAGTGAGAGCTTGTGGGGGAGGGGCAAGCCCTGGCTTCCAGTGCCTCCCACCATCTCACCAAGGCCATTTCCTCTGTAGTCAGAGCCAGAGTAGAATGCAGACAGGGACATGTCTCCGGGAGACCGATCCAGGGATGACTGGTCATCTAGATTGGGAGCAAGGACTGTGGAAAGACAGCCCCTGGTGGTGAGCCTCTCCAAACTCCTGTGGACCAAGTCCCACTGAGGAAGTGTGGGAGACCCCCAAATTCTGGGGATTGCCGATGCTACTGTTTGGAGGTACAGGCTGAGTCTAGATGAATGTAGGGAGCTCACCTAGCTGCTTTTTCCGTCTCTGGGAGTTGAAGACAAGGGCAATGGCCAGTGCAGCCACAAGCAGGATCAAGACCAGCAGAGCAATAAGGAGTGTATTCTGTGAGGCCCTGCCTGGGCCTGACCGAACCACTTGGCCCAGGGTGTGACACCCACCACCTACACAGACCTGAAAGCAGATGGCAGTTTAAACCCAGACTGCAGACCTTCAGCTCGTGGTTTCTTGAAAGGGCCAGCTGTGTTACCTACCTGCAATGGGACACCATCCTTGCCAAGTTGCAGGGAGGGGGACAGGGGGCAGACCACCACATCCCCCCGAAGCTCGTGTTGGCAGATCTCACCACCCACGGTCACGTTCACACTCACGCAGTCTGCCACAGCGCCAAGCCCGATATACTGCAGAGTCAGTCATGAGGGTCAGCCAGAGGCTGGACTCTCTGAATCGCCACTGCCCCTCCCTACCCTGTCCCTTATACCTACCTCGAACTTAACTGAATGCTCTTCAGGCTTCAGTGGGGCTAGGCCAGCTCTGGGCAGACTGGGTGGGGGCAGGAAGCGAAAATCAGGCAGTGTGAAGCCAGCTGCTCCATCCCCCGAGGCGCTCAGATTCCCGGTTGCCCACCCGTGAGGGTTTCGGACCACATATTCAGGCAGGCGGCACTGACGCTGCTGTTCCAGAAACGGCCCTGCACACTGCTGAGACCCATGTGAAAGTAGTGAGGCAAATGACCCAGCCCTGACTGCTCCAGGCTCCTCAGCCCAGTGTGAGGTGAAGTTGGACATCAGGGGACCGGTCCAGCCTTCCTCCCTCCTGGCCACCACCTGCTCTACTCACCCTGTTCTGCACTGTTCTTTGTCCATCATGGAATGATAGCACTAGGTGCCATACTGAAGCCAGATGCTGGCCATGGATTGTGACATGGGAGCCACTGTGGAGAAGGGAAGGGTGGTGGGTTTAGAGGACTCAGGGAGCTGGTTCTCTCATTTCTTGGAGGCCAAAGTAGTCAAGGAGGTGGCACTTACCTGTAACCACAGTTGGGGGTGATGTCCAACATGATGGGGTCTTCCTTGTAGTGAAAGGTCCAGGAGCCAGGCACCTCCGCACCTCCAATCTGCAGATGAACGGGGACCCTGGCTGTGCCAGCTCCAGGAGGTGTGACACATAAAATCTGTTCCTCACTGACCCTGCAGGACGGAGAGATTGGGCACAGGGGCACCTTCTTGTGGTGAGAGGTTTACCTCCTCCAGGGTTTAGTAATCCCTCCTATTTCCTCTGTTGGTTGGCTTTCCCACCCACCTATACTCCATGGGTCTGGAGCTAGGATGCTCTCAGTAAGACCTCCAAGAAGACAGGGACGGGAACAAGTTCCTGTACCCTTGACTGGAGACAGTGGCCTCCGTGGTGGGCTCTCTTGTCTCTGGGTTGGAAGGGACAGCAGCTCCTTCTTGGAACTGATCCCTACATTGACCATGTGACTGAGCCCCCTTCTCCCCACACTGGCAGTATCTAGGTACCCACTAGTGCGGCTCCCTGGGTGGGAACAGAAGAAAGGGTCTCACAAGTAAGAGGCTGCTTGGTTGTCCCCATCGAGGATAGGGGAAGGCAGGGACTACGTTGTACCTGAGGCTTGAGGTGACCTTAGGCAGCAGCCTGGAGGAACCTGTTAGGTTCCCTCAGATATCAGGCCAACTCAGGATGCAGATACAAGTTGGAGTCTCACAAGGGCAGGGGCCTGTGACCTCCCATAATTTTGCCTGATAACACTTACTGTTCCAACTGGCACTGAGTTCCATTGACCAGCACAGCTCGGCTGGTGCCTACAGACAGGTTCTGGCCTTCGAGGGTGAGATAAGTACCCCCAGCCCGTGGGCCAAAGTCAGGTTTTATTGATGTCAGCAGTGGTTCCTATGAGAATATGGAAATGGAACCTTTCATTCCAAGTCCATCCCTCTGTACCACCCACAGACCAAGGGCAAAGACCGAGCAGTGTGGCCTCACCACGAAAGAGAAGCCTTGCCGAACAGAGCTGCCTTCCACCCGAAAGTGCTTGCCTGCTGGTGTGTTAGCGATGAGAAGGCTCACATTTGTAGTCTCTGCTGCCTGGGTGACTAGAGGCTCCAGCTCACATTCAAGTTCCTCTACAAACACTTTGTGGAACTCTGGCCTGGGACACCAGGAAGGGAACCATGAGGTCAGTCAGGAATCACACAGGCCTGGCTGTATGCCCGCCACAAGTCACGAGGCTTATTGAACCTAAGAATGGCATCTACACCCACGCCTTTTTCTGACAGCAGACAGGATTGAGTGGACAGGGTCCCATAACTAAACAGACAAATAGGGCACATGCAGGCTCAAAAAGGGACAGAGACTTATTAGACACAAGAAGCCAATATAGCTTGTCCCTACCCTTCACAGAACGTGGTCTCACAAACGAGGGGCCGCTTGGTCACTCTCAATCAGGGATAGGGAAGGCAGGGGCCATGTTATACCTACGGCTCGAAGAGTCCTTAGGCAGCAGTCGGCAGGGACTTTGGCCCACGGTGATCTGGTGTGTTCCCTCAGGTACCACATCAGGACGCAGGTAGAAGTTGGAGCCACATAAGGTGAGCCTTGTACTGCCCCTTAGAGGTCCACTGTGAGGATAGAACTGAAGTGGAGAGAACAGCCCACGTTTTTGTGCGGGGTTGGACTCTCTCAGCCCCTCCTGCTTCCCCCAGAGCTCCCTGCTATACCTCTCGCCTATCTCACACTCCGCCATTCTAGGTCACATGCTAGTCCTCATTTAGACTTTTTTCCTGCCTCCCAAGTCTTTCTGTGTGCCATCCCCTCTGACAAGAACGACTTCCTTATGGGCATTTCAGAGCGAGGAAGACCGTGATCAGAATTTTTGGACACCCCTCACACACACCCTGCTTTTCCCTCTGTTACCTGAGCCCTGCTGGGGGAAGCTGTACCTCAGTGATCTCAGGTGGACAGAGGTCCTGTTGCCAGGAGCCAGGACACTCCTTCTGCCGGCCACACCGGTCCCCACACCAGCCACATCCCATGAAACGCTGTGCTCTCAGGCAGCGCCAACAGGTGAGAAAGTGTCGGCAGCCGGGGCCCTGGATGGGCACCTTGAAGACCTTGGGGTGACGAACAGGTGGCTCAGGGATGGCTAAGGGTGGGAACTGGGCCCCATCGACCCTGCTGGTCCCTTTGTAGATTAGAGAGGTAAGGTCTGCATATCAATGCCTCTCTGGGTTTGACAGAGAGGCTGTGATACCACCACCTGAACCCCAAGTTCTGACCCTGCACACCTCACCTGGTCCCCAGAGGCAAAGAGTAGGTCATTCCCAAGGCGACTGACGTCCCGGTGAATAGGCTGCCCGCTGCTGCCCAGGGAGAAGTTGGACACATACAGCAAGTAGTTGAATGATCTGGCTATCTCCACCTGTCATAGGTCAGCTATGAGGAAACTAGCAGGGGACAGGAATGCAGAAACGGATGGGGGAGGGGGGGTAAAGGACCTACCTGTAGGATACGCCCGTCTGCGGTGCCCATGTGGGCCACCGTAACATTGCCAAGGCGAGTCACGTGCAGCGCAGTGACCTTCACGGATCCTAACAGTCCATTGAATAGGTCCACACGTAAGAAGACATCGCTGGACAGCAAAGGGAAGTAGTGGCAGCGGAAGCTGGGGCCGGGGCCCTCTACACCTGGCTGGGGAAATCCAGGCAAGAGAAAGAGGCGGGGTTCAGGACTGTGCACTGACTCTTCGGGGCTTTTGTCAGGGATTACAGCCGCTCCAAACTACTACCCCTCACCTTGCTTGACTAGAGGAAGCCCAGAGCCTGCCCCTTACCTACTACTGCCATGCTCACAGGCTCTTGGAGACAGCAAGGGCAGGGAAGAGAGGAGGCCCAGGCTAGGGAGCCCGATCCCCTACTGAAGGGACTCTGGCCAGTTTGAGAGTAGCGAGTACGGCTCTGACAGGCCTTCCCCTTCTCTCCCATTTCCTCTGCCTTGCTAAAAACCGTTAGATTACATTCCTAAAGCTAGCCATCAAGATCTATTCCCCTATTTGGCCACTTCCTCCTCCTAAGGCTGACTACCAAGGTCCAGCTATCAAGAGTGTTAAAGTCCAGCAATCAAAAGCCCCCTTTGATTCACCTAATGAACGTGCCCAATTAAAATTAAACACTTCATCCTAACATGTGGGTTCCCCTTTACTTTTAAAAACTGCCATTTGCCTGTGTGCCACGTCTGTCTCCTCTCTATCCAGAGACAGTCCTCTGGCCCTCTGGGGCCAATGCCCCTGTCCCCTTTCCCTGGTCCCCTTCCCCTTCTCCCTCATCCCCTACCTCCTTGACCACAGCATCCTAGCCCATTCTAACACAGACCCCCCCTTTTCTCTTCTTAAGAATGACACCTACGGGGCTGGAGAGATGGCTCAGAGGTTAAGAGCACCGACTGCTCTTCCAGAGGTCCTGAGTTCAATTCCCAGCAACCACATGGTGGCTCACAACCATCTGTAACAAGATCTGGTGCCCTCTTCTGGCCTGCAGTCATACATGCTGTATACAAAATAAATAAATAAAAAAAAAAAAAAAAAAAGAATGACACCTGCAAGGTCATTTGCTGCTGTTTTCTGCCCCAGTCAGGAAGCAGCCACTTTAACTTTTCTTCCCTGCTTAATAAAGGCCCTCTCTGTGAAACACAGGTGTTTAGGTGTGGTTTGTGCCTAATCCGGGGTTTGGGAGGCAGCCCTGCTATGTGGGAGTCCGCTTCAAATACTCCCTGCCTTATCCTGCTAGGTCCAATCTGATGATGAATTATGGAGTCTTGTAGACCCAGCTGGTCCTCACATCCATTCATTTATCCAAGGCCTCACAGATCCTCAAGATCCAAGGCACTCTTAACCAGAGTACTCTCACGCCCCCTGCTGGCTCTACTCTGCCTTTGTAAGTCATCGTAGCAAACGTCCGTTCTGGGCCTCAGTTTCCCTGTGCAGGGGACTGGATTCTGAGGTTAAGTGGCTTCCCAAGATTGGCTACGTGGGTTCCCTGAGATTCCATAGATCCTTCAGTTACCTCCCTCAGGTACAAAAATAAAACAAGGCTAGCCCATGACCTGAATGCCAGATTAAGCCTAAGAAGTTGGGAGATTGTGAGTTGAACCTGCTAGAGCCATGCTCGCTATTCTCAAAGGGAGTTCCAGGACAGTCGGGACTGTTACACAGAGAAACCCTGTCTCGAAAAAACAAAAACAAAAACAAAAGAAAAAAAAAAAAAGGTTGGGAGACACAAACCTCATCCTTGCTCTTAGCTAAGAGGTGTAAATTCTTAGGACAGAGTTGTGAATGGTCCTGGGAAAGTAGGAAGCCAATGTATGTATTTAAGATGCTGGGGTTGGGGTAGAGGAACAGGAAGGGCCAGGAGAGAGCTTTAGGTGTTCAGAACCTGTTTCAGTTCACACAGAGTTAACCCATTCCTGGCCCTCAGTGATGATAAGCAGGCTCAGGGAGGGGGAGGGGCAAGAGCAGGCAGTGTTGAGTCTAGACACCCCACCTGATCTGGTTCTACATCCTGTTTGGGTGGGGACCTGGACTTTGTCATCATTTGAGAAGGAAAGGGGCCTGGCCCTAGCCAGAAGTTTGCCAGGTGTTTTCATCATGACTCAGGGACAGGTGTGGCTCTGGTGCTCAGAGGCACTAACTCAGGTAAGAACACACCCCATTTGTTTCCCTCTAGGCCCTAGAGGGTCTTAGATTTGGGTCCTAGGATTGACTAAGGTCTCTAGCCCTGAAAACACTTGCTTTAAGTGTCTCATTCCCCATAGCTGTTCCACACCCTACCTGAACCCATGTAGGCAGGCACTAGTCTTTAGATCAACCATTATGAGTACACAGTGACTGCTGGTACAGTGGGGACATTCTTAAGGTCAGGACAAACACTGATTGACATATCTTTAGAGGCCTGGCATACCTCCACACCTAGCACCTGTAGGCAGGGCCCAAGATTAGTTCTCCTGGTACCTGGTACCATGCAGTCATGACCCCTCTAGCTAAGATGGGAGACGTTCTGATTTCTCATCCAGATTCAGACAAAAAGTTCTTACTCCCAGGGTTTCTCAACCGACGTGTACTCAGCTGAGGAGGAGGGGTTAAAGATCTCCACTCCGCCGGGCGGTGGTGGCGCACGCCTTTAATCCCAGCACTCGGGAGGCAGAGCCAGGCGGATCTCTGTGAGTTCGAGGCCAGCCTGGGCTACCAAGTGAGTTCCAGGAAAGGCGCAAAGCTACACAGAGAAACCCTGTCTCGAAAAAACCAAAAAAAAAAAAAAAAAAAGATCTCCACTCCAAGGCTAGGGATGTTGCTCAGCAACAGAACACTTGCCTAAGATGTCCAAGGCCCTGAGTTCAGTCTCTAGTATTGGAGAAAGAAAAGAAAGAAAGAAAGAAAGAAAGAAAGAAAGAAAGAAAGAAAGAAAAAGAAAGAAATTTTCACCAGGCCTGGTGCATGCTTTTAATACCAGCATTTGAGAGGTGAAGGCAGGAAAATCTTGAATTCAAGGCCAACCTGAGCTATAATATACAATGTGTTCAAGGCCAGCTTTGGCTATATAGCAAATCCTGTCTCAAAAACCAAAACCAAACAAACAAACAAAAGACTGAAGATATAACCCATGGTAGAGGCTTAGCATACATGAGACTCTGGATTTGGTCCTTCAACTTCTAAAATAAAAATGAGAGCCGGGCGGTGGTGGCACACTCCTGTAATCCCAGCACTCGGGAGGCAGAGGCAGGTTGATTTCTGTGAGTTCGAGACCAGCCTGGTCTATAGAGCTAGTCCAGGACAGGCTACAAAGCTACACAGAGAAACCCTGTCTCGAAAACCCCCCCCCCCAAAAAAAAGGAAAAAAAAAAAGAAAGAAAAATGAATTCCTCCCCCAACACTACGTGTAAAATTGATGCCTCCAGGGCATTAACAGGAGCTGGAAATCAATCAGCCGCGAGTGTCACAGCCACTGCCAGGCCTGGTGGCACAGGCCTATAACCTTAGCTACTCCAGAGGCTGAAGCAGGAGGATCACAAGCTTAAGAACGGATTGGGTTGAGAGAGTGAGTTCAAGGCCAGCCTGGGTAACTTCAGTGAGACTCTGATTCACAATTCAAAGTATAAAGAGAGAGGAGGGTGCTGGAGACACAGCTTATGGTAGAGCCTTTGACTACCAGGTGTGAGGCCCAGCTTCAAACCGCAATAACTAGTATGTCCAAAACGGGTGGTGGATGGTGGTGGAGACAAACAAAAACTGTCACAGCTGAGCCAAGGGCACTGGGTGGCCAGAGACTCCAAGGGTGTGACTGTGGGCCAGTTGATAGAAGGCCATTCATCCAACACCCCATTCAACCTTTTTCCTTGCCCTAATCTCTCAATAGTCTTTGGTGAGACTCTTTGAATGGTTTCAAGGAGTTAGCTTTCGTTTTGTCCTCAAGAAAGCATTTTTGTTTTTATATTTTATTTTTTATTTTTGGCCCTCAAACCAAGGCCTCACATCTCCTAGGCCCTCAAGGTAGCATTTTAAAGATATCCTGTTTCCTGTTTGTTTTTTCTGTTCTTGCTCCCTGACATGATACGCGGCTGTGAGACCTCCTGCCTGGAGCAGGGCCTTCACTACAGTGACAGAAAGGCCAGGGTGGACCAGTTCCAACCAGCCCTTCCTACGCCTTTACTCATCCTCAGTTGCTTATAGCTGCTTGCACAAGACTGGGGTGAGGTTTCCAGGAAGCTTCTAGAAGCTGGGCTGAAGCTGCCTTTCCACTATGTTCCAGATTTTCCTGTAATGACCCTGTGGAGAACGAGTTAGTAAATCACAGAACACGTTGGCTCCCTAGGAAGCCCCCCGACTCCCAAGGTTCCCTGGAACCTGTGGGGATGGGGGTTTTCTGGCAACCCTGCCTGGCCATCTTTGAAGGCAGAACAACACAGTGCCTTTATAGGGAAGTGAAACTACCGGTAAGCAGCTGCGAATCTTTGGTTATGAGCATCTGCCCGTGTAGTTTTCGCCTTTGTGTGTATATCCTTCTCTGTGTTCCAGAGGGTGTGGGTGGTGGGCAGGCTGGAGGGGATGCCTATTATTTGACCTGGAATTTGGAAGTTGTGCTGACAGAGGCAACAGAGGCAGCTATATGATGTAAGCCCCTCCTCACATAGCCAGGGAAAGCACCTTAAAAAAATCAGATGACCGGAAGGGTACAGAGTGAGCGAGGCAGAGGCGTGGGCCTCATGCTGGGATGAGCTTCAGTATGGCCTTTATTTGTCTGCTTTCTCCAACTACCTCCAGAACTTAGGAACTGCGAAGAAGAGAATGCTTCATTCTGCCCGCCTTCTCCCACCCTGTCAGTGACAGCAAGGAAATGGCCTGTATTCAGTCCCACAGAGTACTCACAGGTCAAGGGCCTGCTCTTTCTGCTCACCGGATTAGGACAAAGACTGGGTGTCTGGAAGAAGTCGAGGTCTCTCCAGGGGCGAGGAGAAGTTGAATTGCCGCAACAGCTTTCTACACCCTTTTCGATCAGGGCGTCCAGTTGGTAAATGGGGAAGGCACATACAACAGATTTGGGACCCATACCAGAGCTACCATCCCTGACAGTCACGAAGACCCCAAATAGCACTTCCTGGCCCTCTGAGGCGCTCAGCTCCACAGCCAGTTTGGCATCCACTGGAGCCGAGTGGGCTGCCTGAAGCACTGGGTAGGGTTGGGTGCTCTGTTGGACTCCACGACGCCGGCGTTTAGGGGCAAAATGACAGTCTAAGACCAGCTCCCGGTAGTCGCCCATCTCCGGCTCCACAGCATTGAGCCGGGCCACGCGAGTCTGCAGGGCACTCCGAGGGCTTGTGACACTGGTAGGTTGCACGGTCAGAAAGTAGACAAAGTCTCCTGAGCGGAAGCTGTGCACATATTCAATAGGGTAGGAAGCCAGATATTTGGGCAGCACAGACAGCGAAGGAAAACCTGGTTGGAATCCAGAAGCATCGGCCTTAAGGCGCCGGATGGACACCGAGTGTGGGCTAAAGCTAGCCGCCAACTCTGGGTCTAGTGAAGATGCCACATAGAAGTAGGAGGCATGGCCCTGCTCAACCACAGTCACACGAGTGCCCAGGGGGCTAGCCACACAGTCCGGGCAGGCCTCAGGATGGTTATTGTTTGCTGAGAAGAGGCAGGCTGGTACTGCTAAGTGCAGGGCTTTCTCCCGAGGCTCCAGCTCATACAGGAAGCAGCTGCCCTGTAAGGTTGAGCCACAGCTGACCAGGGCCGGCAAACCCGGCTCTATCACCAGCACTAGAGTGTCTGTATCGTTTGGTGGTCCATGAGGGCCTGGACCACAGCTCGCACAAGTCTGGCAGCCAGGATCCCCGACAGGGCCGGTGGTCAGGCTCTCTATATGCTGCAGATCAGGTCCAAGCACGTGCAGGCGATTGCGTGTAGCCACAAACACCGCACTCCCATCTTCGCTGTCCTCGTAGGTTGCCGTGGCCTGTACCTGGCCACCCGCGGAGAAGCTGGGGACCACATACTTTACATTAAAGTCTCGGGAGGCTGAGAAGGGTATTCCTGGGCACTGCCAGTCCAGGTTGGTGGACGCCGGCGGCCACAAAAGAAGCATTAGCAGTAGAGAGGACTGTAGCAGCAGCAGAAGCAGCCCCATTAGGACTGAGCTGGAACCCCTCGGGAATCTCAGAAGGTCCAGGACTTGACCCACCAAACTCAGGTCCGAGCTGAGACCAGCATTAAGTAGCGGTACTGAAAGCTCCTGGGCAGCTGACCCCGGCTCTGGTTCCTGGCAAATCCAACCTTTCCCCCTGCCCTGTGGTCTGAGCACCTGGCTGTGGACCCACGGGCAGGGCAATGGTGCGACCACCTCCCTTGCGGCTCCAGCTGCTTCTTCTAGTTGCCGCTGCCGCCACAGCTACTTGGATCAAAGTCGAGAAGGCTCGGGCCCCGTGGGTGCGGCCGGGCTGGGGGCGGGGCTACGGGCGGAGCCCCGTTGAAGGCGCTGCTCTCTTTCCAGCCCTGTCTGACTCTTTCCAACCCTGAGAAGGGAAGGCTGTCTCCTATATCCGCTCTTGGATGTGTATTTTTCAGTGGCCTGCGGGTGGGTGTGAGTGGAGTGGCCTGGGAAGGAGTATTCCTGAACCATCCGATTCCCCCACAACCCACCTGGTTGAGGCGAGAATGGTGCAGGGCAATATGGTTCTTCTCTTCCCACGGCCCTCACTCACAGGAACACTCTCAGACACCAGTTTTCACTATGTGGGGAACGGAGACCAGGAAGACACAGAAGGACAGAGTGATGTGTGGGGCTCCAGAATGGAACACTAGAGGACACACTTTCTGTGGGTGGGTACCATAATCCCAGGTGCCTATTTTGAGCAGTGTCAGAGGAAGGTATGTTGTGCTCTGTCCTGTCTGCCCAGAGCCATAAGGGTTAATGGAATCTGCCCCACCCCCAGCTGGATAGTAGCCAGAGGTAACCTATGTGAAGATCTAGCCCTCTAGTCTGATCCTGTCACTGTGGTCTCAGTGTGTGGAAATCTAGGACAGGAGGGAAGGGGTAAATGGCTCTCCCCCAGTGCCCTGATGTGGGAGAAGTATGGTCTCTGACTTTTGGGGCACCTCTGGTCTGCTCTGAGTCTTGTTTTGTGAACTCAGTCTCTGAAACAAGTGTGTAGTTCGGGTTGCTTGGTACTCAGAGTCCTTTTTCCAGAATGGGTGAATGAGTGGACCCCACTCTGTTTCGCCATCTCCCTCACCTGGACCTCAGCAGCTGTCCCTTGGCAAGCGGTCTTTCTCAATATCTGGGGGTGATGGGGCCAGGAGAGGCGTTCTTAGCCTGCCGGCTTCCTTAGCTCGGCGAGCCAGGGCTCCTGAGGGCTCTTCACTGGGTGTCTATAGGCAGTTGTGAGTCCTAGGGTGGCAGAGGCTAAAGGGGGGTTGGGGGAAGGGGCTGAACAGGACCCAGTCTGGCTTGGGCTCTTTACTCTTCTCCTCCCAGCCCAAACCCTCCTGCCTGCATCCCCTTTCTAACCTGACCTTTGTGAACGCTTCCTTTCCCCTCCATCCTTTCATAGTTGGAATGCTATTACCCTAGAATGCCTTTCTAAATACTTTTAAAACCACTATTTAAAATCACCAAAAAATATGGAATGCTTCACGGATGTGCGTGTCCTCCTTGCGCGGGGGGCCGTGCTAATCTTCGCTGCATTGTTAGGAGGCCTTTTATACCCAGCCTGTGTCAGATGCATATCATGGGTCACCAACAGCCCAGGCTGTACACACCCCAACACAGTCAGTTCATTCTCTTCCTCCATTCCTAGGGTAGGACGCCCCCTCCTTCCAGGATGAAGCTCTTGAGCATCTGGTAACTGACAGGAAATGGCATATGGAGCAGCCACACCTAGTGGATAAAGAATACTATGCCCAAGGCAATATAAAAGGTGCTCCTTTTCCTAAGTGGAACTGGCCCAGAAATGAATAAATACACAACACAAACCATGGCACCCTTCCAGTGTTCCATAGTCAACATGTCTAAAGATAGTCATGCCGAGAAAAACTCAAATACTTTCTATACAACATCCAGACAGGGGCTCTTGTGAATGTGGTCCTGCCTCCAGAGATTGTGAGACATTTCTGGGTACAGAGGGGGGGGGGGGAGGAGGGGGGGGGGGGGGACACACGGGGACTTCACAAGCTTGTTTAGATGGCCTTGCCCAACCCAGCTGGATGTAGGAGCAGCCATTAATTGGTTCTCTGCTGCCACCATGTGGCCATAATGGTGACT
>CABHPQ010171728.1:44229-73324 GCA_902168405.1 Peromyscus aztecus | reverse complement strand
AGAGAGAGAGAGAGAGAGAGAGAGAGAGAGAGCGCGCGCGCGCGCACACACACACACACAGCCAGCCCCCAGCAGGTAATCTTCAGTCCTTTCAGGAAAGGCCCCGCTGACCCAGAGTGGGGTTCACTGACCTAGTTTGGCTCCTTTTCTGAGCAGTGTAACCACCACAGCGGTGTTTCGACAACCGATGGCTCTGTCCAGGGGGCGCATCCCACTGTGGTCCACGTGCTCGATCACGGCTCCCTTCTCCACCAGATACAGCACCTGGAGCAGCAGGGACAGCACAAGCCTGAGGACCAGTCCTGGCAGGAGCGGGGTCTCTGGTCATTGTGGAGGGTGGGGGGGTGGGGGGTGGGGCCTGGGTGTGTGTCAATGGACACCAGGGAAAGGGGCTACAGCCATGGCTAGACTCTCTCTGCTGAAGCGACTCTGCCGTCAGTGATGAGGAAGGCAAGCCGACAGGTACCGACGGGTGTGAGCCCAAGTACAGGATCCGTCTGACCCCACTTCCACGGCCACAGACGAGACTTACAGTCACTTTTCACCTGCGACTAGCAGGGAGGCTGCTGCAATGGCCTTTGGCATGCTCCAGAAACAGACTCACACAGCATGAGAGGACAAGCTGCAGACGTGAGCAGCCTGGAACCAGATGGACCAAGTCAGTCACTTCAGGGCTTAAGAAAGGGGTGACGCTGTCAGGACTGTGAAGATGGGGTGTCTGAGGCCACCGTATCAAGGCTGGGGATGAGGAAACAGCTGCGTGTGCACGACACGGGAAATGCCAAGAACAAAACTACCTTGGCCACTCCAAATTTTCCACTTACTAGAAAAGAAACTTCTGTCCAGCTTAGATGGTGGTGTGTCTGCAACAGGACGTGTTTCCTACCAATAAATCCACTGGGTGTTCGAAATGACACTATCGAAGTTACTGTCTAGAATACGAAAGAGCTACACCAACCATAAAACCAAACCAACACGTGGGTAAGGGACTTCAACAGGTATTCTCCGAAGAGGAGACCCAGCAAGCATGTGAAATAGATGTTAAGTCCCTAGTTGTTAGAGAAATGAACATCAAAGCCACGGTGCGGTATCAACCCACACTCACAGGACTGTATTTTCTAAAAGCGTGGGGGAGGGTGTTAACAATGACGTCAAGACGCTGGAGCCCTGTGATGGAAATGCAAGCTCCCGCTGCTTACGGACGGTGGAGGGGAGAGGGGCTGTGTGGTGGCGGGCCGTCCTTAGAGAGCATTAAAAACAGAATTACTGCCAAGGATAGTGGCGCGCACATCTGCCGTCAGAGTATTTGGGAGGTAGAGTGGGGAGGGTCAGAAGTGCAAGGCCAACCTTGGCTACAGTGGGGAGCTGGAGGCCAGGCTGGGCTGTGTGAGGCGTTATCTTTAAAAACCAAAGGATTATCCGATAACCTCGCAAGGGCATTTCTGAGCATAGAGCCATAAAGATTGAGGGGGCGTCTTTTAAGAGTTATTTGTCCAGTGATATTTCTACGGATGGATGAATGCATGAAAAAAATCCTGGCAACAGGTAGCTCAGCAATGCCCTGGTGCCTGCAGAGGTCTGGAATGCGCATGCTGACAGAGCATGGCATCTGCCCTGGAAGACATCTCCCAGTTCTCAGTTTCCAAATGAAAATTATAACTAGAAATAATTTAAAACAGTTAGTATATTATAAACTAACTATTCCCTTAATTAATAATTTTTCTTAAGGGAAAGTGGTTTCTGAATGACTTATGCAGGAATTTTATTTATATGTATCACATGATAAAAATAAAGCTATGAATCGGGCATGCATGTTCAACTCCATGTCTGTAGTACATGCAGTTGGTAAGGGTAAGACTTTCAGGCTTTAAAGAGCACATTAAGACCTCGACTAACAGTCTTGGGTTGGACTGCACGTAACAGAGTTATAGACAACTGAAAAGATCCCATACACCGTGTGTGTGTGTGTGTGTGTGTGTGTGTGTGTGTGTGTGTGTGTACACACACAGAGGCCACAGTCAGACAGCCTCACAGAGCCTGTGCCTCAGAGCAAGCACCTCGTTCCATCTGACCCATCTTGCACACGGGAAGACGCCCACACCGGAAGTGAACATCCATTAGTACCCACCGTCTCTGCGTCACCATAGAAGGCAGCCAGGTCCAAGGGAGTACGGCCATTTTTGTCCGTCTGATCTATTTCTGCTCCTTCTTCAACTAGGTACTGGACCACGGCCCTGTGACCCTTCAGACATGCCCAACTCAATGCTGACAGGCCCTCTTTGTCCAGGGAGGAAAGAGCAGCGCCTGAGAGAAGAGTCCATTTATAACTGGTTGGCAGAAATGAAGGTGTCCTAAAAGACACTTGTGTTTCCCAATCTCATTATCAGACTGTTGAAAAATGGACCCCAAAGAACAAGATTTCCCCCCCAAGAATCTCATGCTGAGAGAAGGAAACCACACCAGCCAGCGGGAGAACTTCTCTCCCAAAAAGAGATCTCCCAGTTCTAATAACTTGGAGATCTAACAGGACAAGGTGGAAGACCAGACAATGATGGGCCAGTGGCATGTGGGACCACACCTTGACGGAACTGCTTAGATGTTCATATTCACTTCAGGACCCCAAAGATGGACTTGAGGAGGCTGCTGGACCTTTGTCCCTTTCCCAATGTGGCCACACTGAGTAAATTTCCTTTTTCTGCCTTCTATTTTTAATTTGGTTCTTTTAATTGGCTTATTGAAGAGGGGCCTCTGGATCTGACTTGGGCCACAGGTTGTAATCCTCAAGTCCAGTAATACAATCTCAGAACATGAATAAACCTGGGCTGCTGAGGGTCCCACCATCTGGATGCCCGCCTGGGAGTGTGTCAGCCTGAGCAGGTTTCATGGCCAGAGGGTCTCACCAAGGCTGAATGATAAGCCCCCAGGCTGCATCATGCCTTAGAAAAGCCACAGGACGAAAAGACTCATGGGGAAGCCAAAAGTACTAGAGGGTCTCTGCAAAAGCAGCCAGCGTACTGCAACACACCATACCTTTCGAGAGGAGGAACTCCACGGTGCTCAGGTGTCCTTCACAGGCAGCCACCATGAGAGGTGTCCGGCCCTGCTTGTCACTCAGGTTCACATCACAGCCATGTTCCAAAAGCAATCTGACAATCTGAAAGATGCACTGAGCATCAGTCCCCTGCTGCGCTTACAGCCACGGTCTCTATACCCAGTCCATTTCTCCATCCTTCCCACCCGATGTGTGATACGTGGGGCCCAAACAATCCTTCTACTGTATTCCTTTCAGCAAAATCTTTTTCTACGTGTTCTTTTAGTGTGCCCAGTTGTTATATGTACAAAACCACGTATACCAGGTAGAATCAGTAATGGGGCATGCCAGTCACAATTAGGTGACGGTAGGACAGTCACATGGGGGGGGGGCGGGGCTAACTCAGGACAGGAAGGGGCCAGCCCTTGCTATTAAGGTTCCAAACTGGTCCTGAGGACAAGGACAGTGCCCTGTGTATCTAGGGTTCTGAAGCAATAGATTTAACCAACCAATGGCATTCAATCTACAGAATGAATGCAAGTACCATGCCATTACAAGGGACTTGAGCATCCTTAGATTTGACATCTGTGGACAAACTGAGGCGGGCGAACTACAGTCACAAGAGAAGGGTCTAAGGCAGGAGAGCGACTCTGCACCCTCAGTTACATGCTTTGCCAAGATGTAGCACCAAGGGGCGGCTTGTCCTTCTCAGAGGACAACTCTTAGCAAAGCTTCTCGAAGTGAATTCTCAGCATCAGCAATGTGCTTTACGCCATGCCCGCTAGTAAGGTT
Source organism: Peromyscus aztecus (assembly GCA_902168405.1). Lineage (NCBI taxonomy): Eukaryota > Metazoa > Chordata > Mammalia > Rodentia > Cricetidae > Peromyscus > Peromyscus aztecus. The sequence continues at coordinate 69,501 of CABHPQ010171728.1, read as the reverse complement.
GGGGAGAAAGATCAGAAACACAGGCAGGAGTCGAATGTAGTCCTTGTGCTGGAGAAGCCACTTTATCCACTGGGTCGGCCCAGGTTACCCAGGCACGTCACCTGCTTCAATACCAGTGACGGAGTGGCATATTCCCTCTGCTTTCACTTCACGCACCAGCAAGTCCCCTCCCCCTTCCTTGTCAGTTAGGAGACGCTGAGGCAGGCAGAGGGTTAGTCACAGGCACGGTATGAGTGGTCCTGAAGCAGTGTGTGCACAATGCAGGCGCAACCATGGCACCGAGTATGAGCAGAGATGTGGTTGCTGTTCAAAACGAAGGAAGCAGCTGAGGGCCAGCGATGCCCTGCTGCTCCCTTGCATTAAAGATGGTGTAAGAATGGTTCTTCCAAGCAGCAGCCTGGCAGCTATTATCAAATATGTCGTACGGACAGGCTACAAAAAATAACAGCAGCAGATATGCCATGGTGGATCTTGTAGCACTGTAATCCAATCCTCCTGGAGTTAAGGGAACTACTGTGTGTCTGTGGCGTGGCATGCCTGCCAGTCTTCTGCCCAGCCCGTCCGCCTCGCTGACTGTACCTGTCCGTCATGTTGGCCTCAGAGAAACAGTCATGATGGCGGAGGGAGAAGCCAGGGATGGGACAGAGCCTCAAGGGTTACAAGTGCTCTCAGCAGTGAATCCCATCCCCACCCGCTGTTCCTGAAGCATCTAGGGGCCCCCAGGTACCTGCCAATGCCCCTGGCGGGCTGCACAAAACAGAGGGGGGACCCCTCTCCTGTTGGCCCGAGACACAGCAGCTCCATGCTCCAGCAGCAGCTCGCAGACCTCCAGCTTTCCTCTCCCGGCAGCAGCAGTCAGGGCTGGGGGAAGAGGAAGAGGGGAGGGGGCTGTGAGCGGGGAGAGGAGACGCAGAGCGAGCTTCGAGGGGCTCTGAGCGTGTGCTCTTTCCCTCCGAGTCTGGGTATGTCTGTGATATCTGCGATCCACAGAGCACGGCGGCACTAGGCTAATGTCTGGGCCTGGGTCTTTGGAAATGGGCAACTTGTGCTGCCCTTGAATGCTTCTTCCTGGAAGCCGGCTGCCAAGCTGTGAGGAAGACTGAGCAGCTCTGGGGTGAGATCAACAGGGACAAAATTGAGGCTGCATGCCCTTGACAGTCTCAATTAAGCTCTCAGTGGACAGCATCGGGGCCAGCCATGTGTGAACTGTCCTACGTAGGTCTCCAGCTCAAGTCAAACTATACTCCTAGAGCTATGAGGGTAAAGACACACCAGCTGGCCCCAGCATGCTTTGATTAAACCCCAGACTCATTTAATTTGGGGTTTGTTTTCTTCAACAAGAGATAATCAGAACACAGTATATCACAAACAGACTGGTGTTATACTCAAATCCAGCCTCTTAGTCTTCAGTTAGAGTCCACTCAACGAAACATAATTATGGAGGGGCTGGAGAGACGGCTCCGTGGTGAAGAGCACGTTCTGCTCTTCCAGGAGACCCCAGTTCAGTCCCCAGCACTTACACTAAGCTGCTCACATATACCTGTAACCCCAGCTCCAGAGGCTTCCATGGGCCCCCACATTCCTGTGGTGTACACACACACACACACACACACACACACACACACACACACACACAAACAAAAATTAAAACCTTTTTTCAATAAAAAGAATTACTGAGATAATCAAGAGCGCCCACCCTATCATTCCTGCCTTGCTGGAATGTAAAAACCTCTTTAACAAGTCAGATTCAGTGTTATAAAACAAAAAGTAAGGTGCTGGGGTGGATGCCAGCTTATCACAGACCAGTGCTATGCAGTGGGGGGGGCGGGGCACAATACCAACGGGAAAGAACACTCACGTGACTGACTGTGCCTCCACTCACCTATGTCCTGGCTTCCGCTTTGTCACAGGAACTATGTCCAAGAGAGGACAACAGCAGCAGGTGTCAGGGACAACCCAGGCCAAAATAACGGCTTTTCAGTGGGACAAAGGGACAGCATGGCTCTGAGCCACACAGGATAGATGCTCCTCAGAAGGGAGCATCCTGCTGCTGGGAGAAGCCATTCCCAAGCCTTCCTGCAAAACTCTGTTTTAAAATATATCCTCCATTTCCAGCTTCCAGAAGATACAAGTATTCCTGCTAACAAGGGAAGAGGCAGACTTCTCAGGCTACAAAAGCGGAAACAGAAGAGACCCTTCACAAAGGAGCAAGTCAATGCCAGCGACCATATGAAAAGTGCCCATTCTCCTCAGCAGCTGATGTAACTGAGAAACGGATGTAGAATGAGGGGACCACCTGTTCCTCACTGGTGGGAATGACGGCAGGAGACCGTGGTTGGGAAACAGGCCAGGTGAATGTACACTTGTATGGCAGCATTCTTCACACAGCCTCAAGTCAGATACTACCCACATTGCCATCAACGGTGGGAAACACCAGTGATGACGTCACACAGTGGGAACTTTACACATCCATGAAAATGCATGCCCCCACACCTAAACACAACTCAACAACTCAATAGGCCAGTCTTACACAGTCGACTCAATGAAGAGCAAAGAACACACAGTAAAAACCCACACCGTAAGAGCTGTCTTGAAGAGGGGACCTCTGCAGCCTCAGCAGAGCTGGGCACGTGGTAATGAGAGCCTCAGAAGCCTGTGCTCAGGAAGGCTGCTTTCTATACACGTGCCTGCCTCACCTATCTCTTCAGACCCCTTGGATATGGCTAGCTGACACTTGCTCCTCCTGGGGCCCTCTATAAATCTACACTATCAGGGTTGGCTCCTAAACCTCTTCCCTCTGCTCACAACTCCTCCCGCCTCCCCTAAACATGGCTCTGGTGACTGAGGTTAACCACGAGATAGACAGACAGACAGACGCATGCACGCACGCACTGCAGACCAAACAGCTAGGCCTGACACCTGCTGGTATCACTGGAGTTCCACTCCTAGTCTGTTCAGAAAGTATGGATGGAGTAAGGCAGGAACCACGGAGGGAGCAGGTCACCAGGGAGACCTCATCTGGGGGGGCTAGCATCTGAAGCGCAGGAAGACATCAGGAACACGCAGTCCCCTATCCTTCCAGAAAGGCAAGCCAGTTCTCATTGTGTTTCTGGTCCTGAGCCCCTGAGGCATGAATGTGGACCTCACAGTTGGGGCGCTGGCCCTCCTCCAGCAGCTCCCTCATGGATGGCCAGTGTCTCCAGCAGCTGGGGAGGGAGGTGAGGAGCACTCTGCAGGCATGGCCCAATCAGGCCATTCTTGCTCACCATTAAGTCCCTCCTCACTCAGTGACACACATCTGCTACCTACTCAGGAAGTAGGTCAGCACATTTCTCTAAGAAAATGTGTTCAAGGGGCACTGTTCTGACTGACCCCAAGTCTCTTGGTTGTTTCTGCAGCAGACAGCACAGAAGGATCGAGTCAGGGGACCAGAGGAGGCAGCAGATGAGCAGCTGACACCAGCCTTTTCGGGCCTGACCGGGAGCACTCCTGGGCTAGCATCTGCTGCCTATGAGGGTGTTCTAAAATCCGAAGGAACTGTGCTTTTCTACAAAGCCCAGCACATCCTACCAGCTTGTCTGTGCCTCTGGGGTAGCCCGCTGCTCCAGAAAGCAGGGCTGACCCCTCTCCGCTCTCCAAGGAAGTGGAACAGCCTCAGTCCCTGGGAAAAGTCAGAGCTGACCCCAAGGCAGGAACTATAGGCTCTAGCAGAAGGTACAGGGCCAGCACACGGAGCCTCTTGGACTCAGAGGGGTCCGGAATGGAGCGGGGGCACTCCAGAAATGCAGGGGTTTCAGGAGGAGCTGGAAAATACTGCTAGAACATGCATTTTCTATGTTTGACCAAGATGGTTTCCTCATTCGTGCAGTGAATCATCGTGGTCAAACCAGATGAGGCCTATGTGAAGAGCCCTAAGGGTCATCAGATGTTTAATTCGAATCTCATTGTTTAAATATATCTTACGTATTGAAAAACGGAGTCATAAACACAACGCCCTCCACCCTATCTGTTATTACTGGATTTTATCACCGAGGCCACCAAAGCACACTGATATGGGTGACAAGAGGAATAAGCCTGTGGTTGTTTGAAAGTGAGGAGCCCCCGCAGACTCATGGATTTGAGTGCTTCGTCACCAGAGGGGAGCAGTATTTGAAAGGGTTACGTGTGGCCTTGCTGGGGGAAGCGTGTCACTGGAGTGGGCTTTGGGGTTTCAAAAGCCCACGTCGGGCCCGGTGGCTCTCCCTTCTCTTCCTGCTGCCTGGGCATCTGAATGGAACACTCTAGGTTACGTCCCCAGCACCTTGTCTGCCCACGTGCTGCCATCCACGTCCTACCGTGACGATAATGGGCAAACCTCTGAACTGTAAACCAGCCCAAACTAAATGACAGAATATTTCTTTAGTTTATCCAAGAAGTTCTTACTTCTGTGTGTGTGTGTGTGTGTGTGTGTGTGTGTGTGTGTGTGTGTACAAGCGCGCATGATACAAACAGGCTCCTGCCCCTGAGGAGGAGACGACTTTCAAACTTACACAAGCAGGCTACTGTCCCTGAGGAGGAGGAGACATTCAAACTTACACATAAACATGGAGCAAAAGATAAGCACCAAGTCGCTTTTATGCAGCAATGCACGGTGGTAAAGGTAAAGAAAGCATCTCACCCTCACAGAGCCAGCTGCCAAGGTGGTCCAAACTAGAAGATGAGATTCCAAGCCAGTGCCCACCTTGCTGCAGGGAACCCCTAATACAATCTGTTCCTGCCACAAGGATGGTGGTGGTGGTGATGTTCATGACGGCTGAGGGATGGGGCCTGGGGTACTCTGCACTGTAGAAGACCAGAACATGCCACACCCAGATCTGCCTCTGGCAGAAAAGCTATATTGATTATTTTGAGAAACTCAGATACCTGAAGGAGCTCTAGGCACAAATGAGCTGCCCCCTTCTGTGTGGGAACTGACAGCTCTATGGGAATTCTCCCTTGACAGTTATCTTCTCTGCCCAGGGAGGGCCAGACAGAATCTGGAGAAGCAGTCACGCAAATCTCACACTTCCTGGTCTTGTCCATGTAGCCTGTGCACCCCATAGGCTGAGTCAGAAGCCAGCGTCTAAACTGCCTCTGTGAGCACTTCTCTGTCCTGTACACCTGGGCTTCACAGGGTATGGCACTCTGGTGTGCTCTGCTCTTGTTACCACATCTTTTGTTATAGGGGTCTGTCCCCACCCTAAGGGTTATGAAGGGTATAAAAATTCTACCGTGTTTTTTTTCCCCTATAATATACATTATCTGAACTGATCTGAACAGAATCTCTGCAAGTGGACCGTGACGGATCCTGGTGCCAGCTGCTGCTCTGGAATTTTCCTTCACTCAGGGACCCTCCTCCTGTTTCCCTGGCTGTACCAACTAGGAGGAGAAAGCGATCAAAAGGCACATGGGGACGCACACATGTGTTTGCACACAGAGACACAGAACTCTGTGGAAAGGAGTGAGCCAGCCTTGCATTGGATGAGACCCGAGTGGTCCACCCACAAAAGGCTGCCTTCTTTCATTTTGTGAAGAAGCTTCATCCCTGTGAGAAACAGGACCTTTAAATCACGATTTATGTTGCAGCTGCTACTGATGTCTTTCAACAGTAACACATCAGACAGCCCTGAGCTAAAAATAGGATCTGTGTGTTTCACCAGCTGGCAGAGAAGCCGGAAGTCGGAGCAGCTGACAGGCTGACATGCGTGCCCTGCCAGGCCTGGCAACAGGGTTGGACTCCACCTTCTTTCCCCACAGTCCGATCTGCTGTGTGCTTGTGACTTCAGTTCTTAAGTGTGTGTGGGGGGGGGGGGGGGGGGGGGGGGATTAGGAACCTGTCAGCACAGGTCTGCTTTGCTCAGGCTCAAACCAGATCAGGTTCTCTACTGGAATCCTAAGGAGACACTGCTGATGATAGACAACAGGACATGGCTTTCCTCTTCTACCCAGAGTGAGTATTTTTAGCTTCCTCACACAAACTCCCCAGGCGAGGATGCATCTCAAGTTTCAGCAGCCTCAAGGACTTCAGGATACCATATCTCCATATTCGGAAGCATGGCGGGTACAGCAAACAAACTCCAAACAAGCTCTGCTCAGGAATTCCAACCATCCTGCTGAGACAGCCAACCTCGGCCCCAGCGCTAATGAGGGTCAGTGAACTCGCTGGGCCAGACAAAGAAGGAGTGGAGGCAGGGGCATGAAAGGGTGGGAGAGGAGAGCATTGACGCTTTCTCTTCCACCAACAAAATACAAAGACCCATGACAGGGAAGCCCCCGGCCTGGGTGAGCACCCAGCACCGAAGCTCGTCAGATACAAATGCTTTTTTTTACTTGGCAAACCCTTAACAAGATATCATCTGTGTGATTCAATTGTGAAAAAAAGCACATTCCCTACCCTGACAATCTTGAATAATTTCACCTCAGCAGCGCTGTCTTCTGAGCATGAGTAGACTCGTCATGGCAGATGTTCATTTTAAGAAAAACCTGACTGACACTCAACCATCTGAGCTTACTGAAAACATCCCTGAGAAACAACACTTCCTCGCACCATAAAATGGATCATTTGGCAGCATCTTTTACATATTGAAGTTCTCTGGGCAAAGATTCGATTAAAAAAAAGAAAAAGAAACCACCCTTAACTGTCAGCTTGCTGGGAACAGTCATTGCATCAACAGGGTTGTTTATAAAATGTTACAACAGATCTGTCACTCAAACACACAAGGGTGTGTCACTGACCTGGTCCAAGGTGGCTCAGCTTGAGGATCAAGTCAGGGATGCTCACTTCCCTCCTTTGCTTCTTAGACTTGACCTGGAGGCTTGGAGAGAAGGTGACAGAGACCATACCTCCGTACCAGACGACCATCTTCCACACACTACATGTGGAGAATCCAAACTGACCTTCATAGCCAGCCATGGCTCTTAAGCAAGAGTCTGCCTGTGCTCTACACACTTCCTCCGACTCCAAGGTCACCATGAGCAGAACAGCTTGGTTTTGTTTATATGTGTGTGTTCATGTGTGCAATTTATTTCCATGTGATACTGCCCTTTCCCGTTTTTATAAAAATTTTTAAAAAAATGGAAGTACTAATGTTAAAAGTAAGCAGCACAGTTCTCAGAGAAGTCACCTCATTGTGGCTGAGGGAGAAACCAGGAGATGTGACAGGGATGGTGATGCCTGGCCCTTGGTCAGGGCACAGTGGCCACACAGCATGCACAGTAAAGCACAGGACCAAAGCAGAGGCTGTTAAGAAGGGTTGGAGATTTCACTGCTATTTTATCAACAGTAGTGCTTCTCAACCTTCCTAATGCTGCGACCCTTTAATACACTTCCGCATGTTGTGGTGACCCCAACCATAAAATTATTCTGTTGCTACTTCATAACTACAATTTTGCTACTGTTATGAATCGTAATGTAAATATCTGTGTTTTCTGATGGTCTTAGGAGACCCCTGAAAGCATGGCTTGATACCAAGGGTTGTGACCCACAGACTGAGAACCACCAATCTAAAAGGTAAACTGAAAATAGAAATTACCCTTGTGCGTGTGTGCATGCGTGCGTGCGTGTAGGGGAGAGGATGCCCTGCTACTCGGACGGGGCTATCACATGGGTATTTCAGAAAGGTCCCTGAAAGTGGTGCCTTCACCCAAAGGCAAGGCAACATGTCTCTGCAACTGTCCCAGAACAGGGCTACGACTTTCCTAGTTTATTTCTTAGGCATTTTTGTCCATCCTTGAGGGAGGCCAGGGTTCCCACTAGACACAAAACAGACTCTTCAAGATCTATAAATTCATCTTTACAAAGCTGGGGCTGATATCTCAGCTCCTCTTCACCAACTGAAAGGATGAAATGAAAACAAAGATTAAAATAAAAAGTCCTGTGCTTGCATCATAAGCCAGAGCTCTAGGCCCTGGGGAACGAAGCACGTCTCCAGCACAGCCCAAGAGGTCCCTCCAGGGAGCGCTCTGCCCTTGCCCTTATGAATGAAGCCAGCGCTGCCCCAAGCTTCCTCACTGAACAGGCTGATGCTGTTCACAACACACACAAATAAAAGTAAGTGAACAAATTGTTAAGAAAGCAGCTTAGTGTCTCTTCTGCATTTTGATTTTTCAAGTCTTCCATAATCCACAGCCATTTGTAGGGGCAAGAATTACAGTGAGGGTCGCTCATTTGGTGGGTTAAGGGAAATGAGAATGTGTACCAGTGAAGGCTGTGTCTCAAGACTAACTGCTGAGTACATGGAAGTTTTAGTTTTATTAGCCACCGCCCCCCATGTGTGCATGTGTGTACACACGTGCGTCTGTGTGTTTGTCTGTGCGAATATACGTGGAGGCCAAGAGGTCAATATCAAATGTATTGACCTCTTGTTCTCACTTTTTGAGACAGAGCCTCTCAGTGAACCAGGAGCTTACCGTTCTGGTGAGAATGGCTGCCCAGGAAGCCTCCAGAACCCATCCCACCCCCCATATCTGTGAGCAGTATGTGGGGTTACAGGTGCATGCCACCATGCCCAGCTTCTCCAGCAGTGCTGAGGATCCAAACTCGGATCCTGTGCTCAAACAGCAAGCTCTTTACTCACTGAACCACCTCCCGAGCCAAGGGCTTTCTGTTTTGTTTGAGAGCATGATCCAGGTTAATCTATCAGCCAGGTAAAATTCCTGGCTTCCACAGGGATTCATTTTGTGACTTGGGGTAAGAGGTACAACTTTCTGTTAGCTCAGTTCCTTCAGCCTCATGAAAGTGCACTTAAAAGTGATCTCAGCCGGGCAGGGGTGGCGCACGCCTTTAATCCCAGCACTGGGGAAGCAGAGTCAGGCGGATCTCTGTGAGTTCGAGGCCAGCCTGGGCTACAGAGTGAGATCCAGAGCAGGCACCAAAGCTACACTGAGAAATCCTGTCTCGAAAAACCAAAAAAAAAAAAAGTGATTTCAAAGTGTGTTTATGGAGATTAAACAGAAACTGACCGAGGTGTTCTGCTGGACTCAGAGGCTAACAGATATTCGAGAGCTAGTATATGCATATTATTAAGGTGTGTGTGTGTGTGTGTGTGTGTGTGTGTGTATGTATACACACACACACTGAATTTCTTCCCCCCAGCCCCACTAACCATTTTAACGACACACTATGCCATGTGTAAAGAGCTTTCTATGCAACACTTCATGGCTCTGCAAACCCATGAATCCATTTCATACACAAGCAACTCCTGGGAGGCAAGTGCTAGTCTTGTCTGTTGCCAATGAGAAAGAAAGGTCCAGAAACGTTCACTGGTTTGCCCAAGGCCATGCAGAAGTGGGAGCCTGGCTCCCATCTGAGGTCCTGACTCCTTCTCTGTTGCCTCTGGAAAGTCAGTGCTAACTACACTGAATTCACCAAACAACTTCCTGTGGGCGTCTTTTGAAGGAGAAGACCAGAACAACAATTCTGTGTTCCTTGAGGGTTGCCCCGCTTCCTCTCATGGACGAGAACAGTCTGCCATGGCTGTGTTCCCTTTTTACTCTGGCCATGGCCTCCTGAGGCCAGAAGGGCAGTACGTCTTAGGGCACACTGGTACCACTGCGTAGCATGCCCATCCGAGCTGTTACCTGGACCTGAGTCCTGCCTCCCTTTGTCCCCTATTCTGATATTATTCCAAATAGGCCTTGGGAATAATGCTGCTATAAAAAACATAAATTTAACCTAAACACAATTTCCTAAAGTACAGATGACACTAATCCTGTTTCATATGCGCTTTGCTCCTCTAAAAATCTGTCTGAGGACCAGAGCTTTGAACAGCTGTCACTCTTAAAGCATGCTGAGAATGTTCACACTTCGGAGAGATCCAGCTACCTGCCAAGACACCGAAGGCATGCTTCGTTCCATTAAAGGCATGGAGACATGTCTCACGGTCTGCCCTTCTCTCCCTTACAGCTGAGCGCAAGCTGAGCTGGACAGAGTCGTGCGGGACATCACACTGGGTGTCAGTGTAAAGAAGGGAGGGCGTATCACACCTCTTGGTTAGTGTCACACACATTCTCCATAGACCCCCAGAAAGTATTGGGCAAGCGCTTTTCTCTCCGTCTCTCACCTGGCCTGTGCGCTAAGGGGAATGAAGAAAGTGTGAGTGTTCCAAATCCTTAAATCTAAAACATGAAACTTTTCAAAAACAGCAGCATAATGCTCCAAGTTTTAGATCTTTGAACATCACCAATTATGAAAATATCCCACACTCTGGAAAATCCACAAATCCAAATTTTTGGTACGAAGCATTAAATAAGGACTATGTGTGTGCATGTGTGTATACACACACATATGTAGATATGTATATGTACATATATATGTATACAGTTTTGCATGCATATATACATGTATATATAAATATATACACACATATTTATATCTATACATACAATGTATAAATACACATATAATATAAACACACACACACACATACAACTTGTACGTGTGAGGACCAAACTGAATCCAGCAAGCTTAAGATATAAATTCTTACTAAAAGCCCCACCCCCAACCCAACTAAAAACCAAAGATAAAATTCAAATGAACAAGTAGTCATAGCTAGGCAGTGGTGGCACATGTCTTTAATCCCAGCACTTGGGAGGCAGAGGCAGGCGGATCTCTGTGAGTTCGAGGCCAGCCTGGGCTACAGAGCGAGTTCCAGGAAAGGCACAAAGCTACACAGAGAAACCCTGTGTCGAAAAAAAAAAAAAAAAAAAAAAAAAAAAAAAAAAGTAGTCATTTTTAAAGTAATATATATAATAGGGCACTCAGCTGTTTGTGTTCTGAGGCAGCTATGGATAAACCCAGGTTTCCAAGGCCACAGAACGGAAAGGAAAGTGGGTTCCCACAAACAAGGGAACACTTAAGTCACAAAGGAGGAAACACCCTTTCCCAGCTCTGTGATCCAGTGTGGAGACAGGTATATGCACACATCCTGCCCTGCGACTGGAGGCCTGTGGACACAGCAGCCATCTGACAGGGCACTCGGGACAGAGGTGGCCAGGTTCCACCCAGAAACAGCCAACAGTGAAGTGGGACTATTTTATGCACTTCAACCCAACTAGGAAACGTGGTGTGCGTGAACACACACCACAGCCCAAAGCTCCCACTCGGCTTACAGAGGAGAAAACTTGGCTCACCTTAGGAAAAACAGCAAATCAAGCATCTTTATTTAGCGGCTTTGGCAATGGGAGCCAATTAATAACGATGACCAAACCCCTTTGCAAGAGTTCACCAACACAAACATCACAGACTCAAAACAAAAGACTTGGCACTTTACACAAAGTATCTCGACAGTCATAACTAACTCTGATGGAACATGCTGGGACACCCCCTTTCAAAATTAGGAAAAGGACAGCCCTCAGAGGCAGCTAACATCCTGTATTCTCAAAGCCCAGGCAAAGGGCCTCTGAGGAAGCAACCAAGTCAGTACACAGAAGCTTGCTGGAGAACAGGTAAGGGCCCAGGAGAGGGAGATGTTATAGATACAAGGGGGGGGGGGGAGCCACGCCCACACACATTTGCGAGCGCGCGCTCTCTCTCTCTCTCTCTCTCTCTCTCTCTCTCTCTCTCTCTCTCTCACACACACACACACACACACACACACACACACACACACACACACACAAGCGCTCATCTGTGAATCCAACAAGGCAGACAGGACTACTACCAAACAAAGCCACACCTCTGGCTCCTTGTCTTGCCCCATCCACCAAATATTTCCCCCACATAATTCTATAAGATGAATATCCCATGCCTTAAGGCTGTAAGACTTTCTTTTCTTTCACTCTTTCCACTTGGTCACTACCCACACGGCGAGCCCTTGATTAGACCAACACCGTCCACGCCTCTGCTCAGCAGGCACGGGTAGGTGTGTCACTGATAACACAAGTGGGAACACCTCTAACCCTTCGGAAACTCCTCAGGCTAGCACTAGGCCAGGTATCACTTGGGAGCAAGAAACACAGGAATTCCAGCCCTTGGGAAGCTCACAATGTGGACCACAGCATCTCCTCACAGAACAGCTCCACAGTTCTGAGGAGGAAGCTGCAAAATGAGGTTGATGAGACCTGTGGGGAGGAAGCCTATGCTCTCAGGAACAGGCTGGAAAACCAGGGCCCAAGAGGGAGGCTAAACAGCCAGACGCAGAGTGCAGACTCACACTGGACAGAGTTTGGAAACATGGTATGTCAATTCCCACAGCTCAGCATGAGGTCATCGGTTAAGTGTCCCTGGTCATTTCGGCTTAGGCTGATTCACACCAAACACTGACATGGAAATAGTAACTCATTTCAGTCGGGACTCTGTGGGAGCCAGGACTGACTGGTCACGGCTGTGGAATGCCAAGACAGATAACCCAGGCATCTGATGGGCTTGTGCCATGTTTCGGGCTGCCCAGAAACTGTGGGACCATCGCTGCCTGACAGTCTGTGGGTGTCACAGAGCGGCAGCCTCAAGGGTGGTGCAGTTTCTGCTAACAGGTCACACTCCTTATTCTCGGAGGAGGAAGAGGAGGAGGAGGAGGAGGAGGAGGAGGAGGAGGAGGAGGAGGAAGGGTAGCGGGGGAGGCAATAGCGCCGAGCTATCTCAACTACAGAACTCACTTTGAAGGGCTTGTCTCTAAACACTGGACAGACAAGAAGCACAGCCTCATGAAAGGGAAGATTTTTCTAAGCAAAGCCCTCTGCTCCCCCAAATCAGCAGGCACTTAGAGTTTTGTAAAACCTGTGGGTTCCCTGCAGTGCCCAGACTAAACACGGTTGTAGATGAATGCCTTTAGAGTCTGTAATGAAGTTCTCGCCCTGCTAAGCCAGCTCCTTCAGGATGACGTGTGTGGACTTTCAGCAGTGAGGTGCGATGCTCCGGTGAGAAAGAAGGGCACAGGACCATGCCTCCTTCCGACTACCCCACCTCATGAGGTCTCTTCTCTCACGGGCTGAGAGCAGTCATCACTTCAGACAACCGTGATGCCCACACTGGGACCCTGTGAACCAAAAGGTACACGGGCTGGCAAAAGTCTGTCCTGACAGGACAGTAGGGAAGGACTTTGTACAGGAGCCGGCGCCCACCTCTGAGCACCTCACGACTGTGAGAGCAGACACTCAACACCAAACAGGGCAGAGACCCTGCAGAGAAAACAGTGCACCCTTCAAAGACGGGCGGGTGAGCCTGAAACAGACGTGGAAACCACCCTTATAAGCCCGCCAACATCTTAAAGCCAAGTTGTTTATGACTGCATCTACACTGAGCAGACTTGTAAATAGATACGAGGGTTCCAGGAGAAATAATGAGTGTATTCCCCACACGAAGAACCCAGCTGTTCCTCCACCTTCCCACACCCTACACGGGAGCCACTCTCGGGGATCCTGGCCTGTGCTGTGGCCAAGGCACTCTGGGATGTTTTGGACACAAAGCACTATTGAGAACACTCGGGAATGAGGCCCAAGCAAACCACTGACCGAGTAACCACCTTCACCGCTGAGAACGCCTACAGTGGTGAGGACCAACCGGAGGACGTGTGGAGTCCACCCCGCCCGCGCTGCAGACCGGCCAGGCTCGAGAGCACGGCACACAGGCTGAGGCGCCTGCCATCAACTGTCACTGCAGGATGCACGAAGTCACGGTGACGCCCACTCCCCCCACGCATCTCTCATTCCCACATCTGGAGTCAGGTAGTAGACCCCACGGCCAAACAAAAACGCGGACCTCAGCTTCCAGACAGCACAGGTAGCTGCTGATGTTCTCATCTAAACCATGCCTTACAAGGTTTCAGGCTGTTCGCTTGACATGTACAGCTGTGGAAGGCAGGAAGGTTTGGGGCGGACCGCGGTTATCAGGGATGAAGGAAATGTCGGCCATGGCGCCGTGGCTTTATCGGCACACAATCCCTAGAGAGGTGCAGTGGTCCCCGAAGCCCGACGGACAGCCGACCTTGCCTTTTCTTACTTTGAACGTTAAAATGTAAAACTATCTCAATAAAACTCTTGGTGCTTGGCCCAGTGGTGCACCCCTATAATCCTAACTCTAAGAAAGGTGTGGCAGGAAGATGGCCATTAGCTAGAGGCTAATTTGGTCGTCATAGTGAATTCCAGGCCAGCCAAGCCTGTCTCCATCGACAAGAACAGGTCACTCCCCTTCCCCAACTTCTTGCTACCACCCACCCCTCCAACTTCAAAGGTCTGGGACTGCTTGGAGTCTGAGCCCAGAGTTCCAACCAGAACTTCAGCTAACCCACCAACTACTGGGTCCTGGGACAAGAACCATGCTGAGCCTGACCCTAAGCCCCACTTAAGAGACTCCCTGAGTCAGAGTGTTGGGCACAAATGCCTACCCCAGCTAAGAAGCTATTTGCAACTGATAGTTGCTGGAAGAGGGAAAATCAGTTTCTTCAATGGAATGACACTGGGTATACCAACCCACGCTCCAGGGCAGGGCCCATGCTCAGGAGCAGTTGGCCAAAGCAAAAGGGACTCCATGGTTTTGTGTGTGTGTGTGTGTGTGTGTGTGTGTGTGTGTGTGTGTGTGTGTGTGTGAGAGAGAGAGAGAGAGAGAGAGAGAGAGAGAGAGAGAGACTGCACTCGTGAGCACGTTTGTTTTGCTTTTGTTTTTTGAGAGAAAGAGTGAGCATGAAGTTGGGTGAGGAAGGGTTCTGGAAAAGAACTGCGAAGGAGAATATGATCAAGATGTTGTACGAACTTCTCAAAAAATAAACAAAAGAAAATGCCCAAATCAAAAACCTCTCGGCTGACTAAATTCACCCAAGTCCTTACTAATGACTAGAACTGCTTTCTAGGTCACAAAGTCTGAAGATTGCGCATAAGGCCCCCATAAGAGAAGGGCTGACCAATCCTGTGGCTTTCCACCAGACTCATGTACAGTTGCAAGGAGATAAACCCTATCAACAGCCGCTTGGAAGTTGGATGAGTCCTGATGGGAGCACAGCTCAAGCCAATGCCCACATTATGGGCTGGTAAGAACCTGAAACAGAAAACCCAGCCCTGCAGAGTCTAGACTTCCGACTCTCACAAACTGTGAGTTAATAAATGTGACTGACTGGTTTGTTGTTGGTTTTTTTTTAAAAGTGAGAACTCTTTAATTTCTCAAGTGTCTCTTTAGACATCAACCGACTGGCAGACTCTCAATGGGGAGGGAACCGAAATTCAGGACCGATCCACACCATCTGGAGCCCTACACTTTCTCTGCAGCTCACGCCATGCCTCACTCCTCCTTCAGTCCATAGCAAGAGATGCGAAGCCAGCTGACGGTGGCTTCCCAGAGCGAGCCATGTGGCTCGGAAGGGCAGGCCGACACTCCCACCAGGAAAATCTCTGAGGCTTCTCCCATGTGTGAGCTAGCTAATAAACTCTCCACACCACCATCTGCTTTGTTAGGGAAGAACTTAGAAGCATTAGAAACAGATCTGTGCAAGAGAAAAGGCAGTCACATGCATCATGTACAAAGTCAGGAAACATTTTGAGCATCTCGGTTACATCTGTCGAATGGAAACTTTCAAAGCAGCAGTAACTTCATTAATCTGAACAGTGATTTCTCTTCCCACCTTCAGCCCTCCTCCCCTGACCAACGGAGAGGGACTATGGACTGCATTCAGTATTTTATATGGGGCTGTGAGACCTGAGTTCTACCCTCATTCCACAAGGCAGAGCAAGTACTACTTCCCTACTGAGCCACCCAGGCTTCCCTTGACAATGGGACTGCTGCCTGGCTCCTCTGGCAGGCATCAAAGGAGGATCAGGTAGGTCTGGACATGTGCAAACCCAATGCCCTACTAAGGTATTTCCACTGATGTTTCTCAAGCGCGTGGTAATTGCTGCTCTAACTCAAAATGAGTCGCTTTTATTGCTTCCAGGGAAGTTTTACTACTCATTTGGCAATCTGAAAAGGCTTTAAGCTCCAAATGCCTCGTGACAAAATAAAAACAGGACTACACGCATCACCAGTCATTCTTGAGACAATTGGGCCCCAGCAGGGCCGAGACACCACGCAAGCTGCCCCTGAATACAAACAGTGGAAGCATAATTACCTGTTTCTCCCCACAAGGTGTCGGTGCCATTGACTTCGATTCCGTGTTCCTCTGCCATTCCCAGCAAGCACTGGACTACCTGTCAGACGTGGCAAGGTGATTTAATGAGCTCTCGGAGCAATGGGTGCTTATTATAGCCCATATATCAAAGGGGAGAGTGTTGTTTTTTAACCATTATTATTGTGTGCTGCACAAGTAGAGAAAAAAGAATGAAAACCATTTGCAAGCATAATTCGTAGGCTATTCACACTTTCACTTGGAGAATTAAAAAAATAAAACAACCTCAGTGCATTTCAGCAACTCTGCTCGGGATTACCAGGTACTCAGAATTCTAATGAATTCCGACATGACCCAAATATGCCAACGTAATCAACAAAGGGCCCAGCAGATCACAGAAAGTGCAGCTTCTGCATAAATCACCATTAGTGCATTCCTCACAAGGAAGGCAAACAAGGTGACAGATACTTGTTACAGTAAAACATTTCTTTTAGTATCATCCAAATGATTTTTCTTCTGACAGCACCGTCCCTCTCCCTTCTGGGCATCTTCCCGTCCAGGAGCAGAGCAGGTCACAAGCTAGAGCCAGGAAAGCTTGCTCTTGGGGAGAGATGAAGTAGCTGTGCCCTGGACCAGAGCCAGCATCATCCTGAATGACGGGAGAGTACGACAAAGCCATTTTCCAAGCTCCCAATCGGTATTGTTTGCGGTCTGCTGACTGGGTCTCCTCCTAATCCCCAGAAGCTCTGGGTGCTCCTTGAATGGCGGGAGGAAATCACAGACCTTGAAATGGAGTGATTATGTGGAACTGTCTGGGTATACAGTCTGTCACAAACCTCGTACAACCACAACATCCGTAAGGATGGGACAGGAGGAATCTGGGTCAGAGCAGGAAGGCATAGGGACACCCAGCGGGGTCGTGTACCCCGAAGATGGAGGAAGCAGGTCTGAGCTAAGGAAGGCAGTGGCTTCTAGGAGCTATGAAAGCCAGGAAAGGCTCTCTCCTGCAGCCTTCAGTGAGAAGCCTGGTTCTTGTCACCTTGAATTTAGATTTCTGACCTCCAGAGGTTTAAGATTCAGTGTGTGCTGTGTTTTAGTTGCTGAGAGTGTGGCTACTTGCTGTGATGACATGAGAAAATTAATATCCTCTTTGGGACTTCTGACTAAGAAATCTTGCTTTTCTGCTTGAAATGGTTATTGGTTGTGCGGAGGTAGTTTCTGTTCGGTGTTCTCCAGGCCAGCTCCTAAGTGGTGGGCAGGAGTTAAGAGGACTGCTTCCAAACACGGGACATGTGTGTCATGTGTGGGTGTGCCTGTGCTCACAGACCTCCTAGTGATGATGTGTAGGAGCTACTCATTCAGACAGTTGAAGGAGGGGGCAGAGCACAGTGTCCCACGTCTGTGATCCCAGCACTTGGGGGGGAGGGGCAGGAAGACAGAGAGTTACTGTAACTAGACTATGCGAGGCCTTGTTTTAAAAAACCAAGACAAATAAAATAGGAAACTATCTACATTTTCAGATGTGTGTATTTAACACTGTAGTTTAGGCATGCCAAATGTTAGCCAGCCAGCAATGCATGCTTATATGTATATCTGCCATCGTGTATAAGTGCCAAGTACCAGTCAGCCAGCTTGGCATTCAAATTTCAGTCATTTTGGGAGAAAGAATATTACCAAACACTGGCACCTCCAACTGCTTAAAGATAACCAAGAGAGGGACACACACAGCAAAGTGGGAGCAAATGCCACTATATCCACAGCCAAAGCAGGGACACAGGCCAGCTGACGTCAATCAAATCTTCAAACCTAAAGCTAGTGACAGCCATCAGAAAGAAGCGCTGTGTTGAATCTCCCCTTTGGTGCAGGAAATTCGAACAATGGGCATGCTCCCAGGCTCTCAGCGCACCCAAGCCCCCTTTTTAAAAATTCTTCGCCCACTCGAGAATGATTTTAACTAAGGTTCCATGCGATCATTTTCTAAAGGTTATAAGGACAAAAGAAGGCACCAAAGGGGCTGGGCGGAAAGAGAGCAAGGTAGAGGAGGGGAAGGAAGAACCAGAGAAAACAGTGAACATCCACCAGAGCTCCTGAGTGGGAAGAAAGCGCTCTGCTCATCCCACGCACGTGAGACCACGGGCCTCACTCACAGCAGGCTGGAGTATCACTAGAAGCCCTTCATTAAGCAAGGTCAGCAGCTACTTCCTGAAACCTCTGCTTCCTCTTGTTGCCATAGCTCCCCACTTAGAAGGTTGTGGCGACCAGACAACGGATTGATGGGCTGCAGCATCTCCTACCTCAGGAAGCATGCCCAGAGCCCCACTCACCGAGCTGTGGCCCATGCTGGCGGCTGCTGTCAGTGCCTGCTGCAGGGCTTGGCTCTTCCTCAGCGTACCAGGCTGGGGAGGACCTGCTGACCACTCACAGTTCAGTAGGTACTGGAGAATGTCACTGTGGCCCCGCAGCGCGCTGTGGACGAGTGCACACTGACCCTTCTTGTCCAAGTGGTCTACCTGGGGAGCAGAAGCAGGGCACCGGGTGAGCGTCCCCTCTGCTCCGAGAACATGACTGCCCTGTGAAGGCTATCAGCAGACTCACACTGCTTCAAAAGAACAAGGGTTCACATTCCGACTTGTCTTTCTGGACAGCCCTGGACCTTTGACTCCCTTCATTGTGGTAAGGATGCTCGTCCAGGCCCCAGGTTCCCTTTGCAGGACTAGCAACCGCAAGAGAGTCTCCTCACGCACACATCTCTCAGCAAACTACACAGAGCTCACAGACTGAGCCCTCAGACCAAGTCCTATGCTTCCCAGTGGGGTACTTAGATGAAGTAATTTCAGGCTGCTCTGAGACTTGTGGTCACTGAACCAGGGAGCCAAAGAAAGGGAAGGCTCTAGAGATCACAGATCTAAAGGATGCAGGACAGAAAGGGGAATGTGCAGGTAGATGACCAGGGACACGCCGGCTTATAAATCAAAGTCACAAAGCTGGGAGATGCCAGCTAGTCAGAAATGCGTGAGTGCTGCACACCTCCTAAGGGCCTGCTGGTGGCAGGTACCCTCAGCATTCCTTATCTCAACGTGGGAGTCCTAGGACTGAAGAAGAGCCCAGGGCCCAGCTCTGCTGCCTCGTCCCAGGGAAACTCTACAAGAGTCCCCAACATGACAGCTAGCCTCTTCCTGTGAGCTTTCAGATGTAACAGAGGGGGCGTCACTGGCCTCAGGGGACAGCTAAGAGACAGCCGGAATCCAGAGACTGGGGCGTGTGCCACTCATCAGTGAGGCATGCGCCCCAACACTGGAGCGGAGCTTCAGATGTCCCAAATGTTGGAATTTCAAGAAAAGCAAACAGACAAAGCAAACAACACTTCTGGACCTACTAGAAGTCTAACTTAACCAAACCGGCGAAAGACTGTTATATTAGCAGTGCTCTTCCCATCGTGACTCAACAGGCTCATTTGCCTGTGCAACGCGTCTGTGCGCACAGGAAGCCAAAGGGGGCTGATGCTGAGCTTAGCGTCCATCTCACTCATCTAGGAGCCTGGCAGTCCCACCCTAATGTGTCAGGTAGCAGGCAGCTATCTCACGGTAATAGCCAAAGCTGGCTGAAGGCTCACACCACTGTCACGGCACAGTTCCTGGGATTCCACAGACAGATGAGAAATGTGGGCCTGAAAAGCCCAGGGTTCCAGGTGGGAAAAGGAAAAATGATTTCAGGCAGTTCCCACAGCTCCGGCATGTGACGTCTAAGAAGCAGAGAACTCATGGGACTGTTTTAAAAGAATCATGAAATGAAATAGGACAAGAAGGGGGAGTTGGGGGTGGAGTGAGGGAAACATTTAAAATCTTTCCAACAGGCCTGGCAAGACGGCTCAACAGGGAAAGGAACTTCCTGCCAAGTTCAATTCCCAGGACCCTCGCAGTAGGAGGAGAGAACCAACTCCCTCCAGTGCCCTGTTTTCTGAACTCCTCATGTGCAGCATGGCACCAACGCGCATGTGCACAGACGCGCACAGACAGACACACACACACAAAAAACTTCTGAATAATCTTCCAAACAATTGTGGTGCCCTGCTAGAGTCTAGAATAAATTCAGTAGCCAGGGATCTGCCTGGTACAAGAGCAAGCAGACCAATAGCTTAGGCACACACGGCTGCCTCTCTCCTGGGGCTCCCACCAAGATGCCTGGACCTTCTGCACCGATTCTATAATCTCTTAACTCACTTCACTGAAATCCACCAAGCCTGGCCCGGGGCCAACAACCCTAGTCATGACAGGAAGCTGTTTCCCACCCCCTCAGCCATCCTGCTGTCACCCTCCACGGCCAAAAGGCTGCTGCTTACCCTCGACCCTTTCTTGGTCAGCAGACACACCAGCTTCATGTGGCCTGCAGCAGCTGCGTAGCATAGTGCGTTCATACCATTCTCCGACATCCCATCCAGGGAGGCGCCAAATTCCAGAAGCAGAGTAACAACTTCCTCGTGGCCAAGGTGAGACTGGACGCACAGGATGGGGGCGTTATTTAACACTTCCGTCCTGTAGTTCACGTTGGCCCCTCCCAAAATCAGGAGCCGGCTCACCTGTTGGACAACGCAACAAGATGAACATCTCATACATGTGTTAGTCTTAACAACGTCGGGGAAGAAGGGCAGTATCTGCAATGTTTGCATTCTAACAGATCTCAAGTCTGAAATGCCGCAGTGGCAAATATGTGCACGCACAGTACTGCAATGTGCGTGAGTGTGTTGAGTGTCCGTGCATACATGAGCATGTGCATGTGTGTACAATGCGCGTCTTCACTGGTGGGAACTGCCCAAGTTCATCCAAATAATGGAAAACAGAGCTGCAGTGTGATGAAGCAGAGCTACTTCTGGGGATATATCCGGAATGACTGACAGCGGAATCCTGAAGAAATGTGCACATCTACGTTCACGTCAACATTATTCACAAAGGCATGGAAGCAGCCCCAGGGTCCACCAGCTGAAGGATGGAGAGAGATGTGCATGCCAACAGTGGAGAGATTCAGGCTTAGAAAGGAGTGATGGGGATGTTCCAGCACAGACAAATACAAAATACGTTAAATAAGCAAAAAGAGAAAGGCCACATTATGATGCTATAAAGGATGTCCCCAAAGTACTCAAACACAGACACAAGCTGAGCATGGCTTCCTAGCCATGGACAGAGGGGAAATCAGAGTGCTTAGTGGCTAAAGAGACCTACTAGATGAAAAGTTCTAGGGATTTACAACATTAAATGTGAAAGCTGACTTAAAAATGGTTAAGATGTTAAATTTTTCTTCCTTTTTTTTTTTCTTTTTTTCTTTACACAGGGTTTCTCTATGTAACGGCTCTGGCTGTCCTAGAACTTGCTCTGTAGACCAGGCTGTCCTCGAACTCACAGAGATCCGCCTGCCTCTGCCTCCAGAGTGCTGGGATTAAAGGCAAGTGCCCCACCACGGCCCGGCAGATGTTAAATTTTCTATTATGGATTTTTAGTTCATCTCAAGTGAAAATACATTTTTTTTTGATGTGCACAGTACCCTCTCCTCCCTCATTCCCTGCACAATACATTTTTTAAAAGATTTATTTATTTTGACTTCATGTGTATTAATCTTTTGCCTGTATGTGTACCTGTGCCATCGTGTGCATGCTTAGTGTCCACAGAGTGCAGAAGAGGGCATCAGACCCCCTATAACCAGAGTCAGGGACGCTTACCAGCCACCACATAGGTGCTAGGAATCAGACCAGGCACTTGCCAGAGGAACAAGTGCTCTTAGCCTGGGGGCCATCTCTCCAGCCCTGGGCGGCACTTTTTCCATGCTTTTCTGCTAACAGTTATTATTAGTGTAGGAGCTACACTTGGACAAGCTACTAAACAGTGAAAATCTGTCACTTTAACAATGAAACAATAATCAAGGGCGGAATCATTAACCATGAGATAAAGCCTGAAGAAAACATGAAGAGCCCCTTTTCTTGACAAGAACATGATCCTACAAGAAAAGGGAAAGCCCAGAAATGCCCCCATGTCCTCAGGATCATCCCCGACAGCATGTCCTCTGCTGCTCCCACAGACTACTGCATACAACACCTGTCAGACGTCAGGGCAAGTTTCTGATCTACACTTATTAAAAATCACTGAACAGGCCGGGTGGTGGTGGCGCACGCCTTTAATCCCAGCACTCGGGAGGCAGAGGCAGGCGGATCTTTGTGAGTTCGAGGCCAGCCTGGGCTACCAAGTGAGTTCCAGGAAAGGCGCAAAGCTACACAGAGAAACCCTGTCTCGAAAAAACAAAACAAAACAAAACAAAACAAAAAAAAAACAAACAAAAAAAATCACTGAACAGATGCAAATCTCTAACTATACTAATCTCCTTCAAATCTCCAGATTATGAGAAAAAACGATGCACTTTCACACCTAGTAAGATGGCTCATGCATCTCTTCAACTGGTCCCTTTCAATAGCTCCAACCTGCACCCATCACTCCCTGTGCCAAGCCCTGGCAGGTCCTCAGGGCTGACCATCAGATTGAAAACCCAGAGACCACGTCATCTATTTGACTAGAGACGTGTGTAGATCATTAAAAGATACAGAAGGAGACAGGCATATCAAAATTCTGGGTAGTTCAGTAATGTGTCCATGGAGTAGCTGATAGAATCTTTACAAACTGTAGGTACAGGAGATGAATCCTACCAGAGAGGAAACCACAGCCTAAGGCGGCATCTCGACATGTTAGAGCCTGAAGCATGAAATGTTAAGGCATCTCCATGCCGCTGAAGGTGGAACTCCACAGGGCAGTGGTCTCCACTTTCTCTCTTACATTCTCTCCAGGGCCATGCCCTCCCCGCAGGTCCTCTGGCTCCAGCAACACTAAACAGACCCTCCCATCACAGCCTTTACCTTTTCAGTTCCCATGAGTCTCTACTCCAGCAACAGAACCCCAGAGTGAAGTCCCCACCCTGCTCCGGGCACACTCCTCTCAGGCATAAACTCCTGGCCCTCTCTACCCCCTAGCTCACTGCACTGGACACTGGTTCTAAACCAGAAGTGCACAGAGAAAAGATGCAGGACAAGGCTCCTCCATAGTCAGGAATCATACACGCACAGGGACCAATACTTATCCACAAGGAAAGGTAGGCCACACACTTGTCAGGAGGCCCTACCAGGCCATCTGGCCACCTGACCATCTGTCCAGCTGTTTATCTCATCAGAAAGACTATCATCATTGTATAGACAGACCCAGGTCAACACCAACCCAGCCTCCCAGTCAGTGAGTCCTTAGCGAGGTGTGTGTGCGCACGCGCACGCGCACATGCATGCAACACACAGAGGAAAAGACACTCAGAAATGTTGAGAATCTAGCAAATTAGTTGACTGATTCCTACAACAGTTGAACAGGTTCAATATCCCTAAAACACAACCTGACTCAAATACAATTCAAAGGTATTTTAAAACTGTTAAGTTTAAATAAAAGCAAGAATGAAAAAAATTCCTTCTGAATAACCATGATCAGTACGCAAAAACCAGCATTATACTGAAGAACTACTTGGGGTTTTACAGAGGCCTCAGAAATCAGTCTGGAACAAGGCGTAGGGACATAAACACAGACTGCTGAGGCCCACCACAGGACAGGCAGGGGTGATGACTTTGCTGGCCAACTACCATGCTCCCATCAGCCCCACCCTCTCCTGAGACACACGAGCCTGAGAGAGAAAGGTGACTGGGTGAGTGGTCTGAATTAAGTAACTCAAAACATTCCTCAGGTTTTCAGGGTTCCAGGTTCGTCTAGGGAATGAACAGTGTCACCCCATTCTGCTCAGCATGGTCCCTTTGACAACCTTGGTGCAGGAGCGCATGCAGCCCTGTGATGCAGACCTGACAAGACTCCCGCCCCCCGCCCCCAGACAGGGTTTCTCTGTGTAGCCTGTGTAGCTTTGGTACCTATCCTGGATCTCGCTCTGTAGACCAGGCTGGCCTCGAACTCACAGAGATCCGCCTGCCTCTGCCTCCCGAGCGCTAGGATTAAAGGTGTGCGCCGCCACCGCCCGGCCTGACAAGACTCTTGGAGGGTATGTGTTCAGGGCAGAGGCCTTCTCAATCATTCTTACTTCATCAGCTTTGCTGAAACACATTGCTTTTTTTGCTGCATTGTTGTGTGTATTTTTACCACTTAAAACTCCGCCAGTCTGTAGCTCTTTACCCACTGTTCTTAACCATGTGGTAAACTGGAAGTCACCCAGAGCTTCAAAATTTCCAGTGCCTGGACCCTAGGCTGGAGATTCTGACTTTACCTGGCCTGAGGCTGGACTAGGCAAGCAGGGCTGTAAACACAGCAGGTGACAGACGCACCTGCAGACACACTATGGTAGACTGATAATCAGGTGTCCTTCCATCCTTCTGCACCCCAAACCTCCGCTCCCAGCTGAAAAATGGGAACAAAAGCTCCCATTCCCTAGGTGGCTGCACAGATTAAAGGTGAATGCCAGAAATAATAACACTTTCTCCCAGGGAGAGAGCGAGAGGGAGGGAGGGAATCGGAGGAAGGAGGGTAAGTGTGCACGGGGCGGGGGGGGGGGGGGGGGGGGGGGGGGCGGGGGAGGGGGGACGGGGGACCGGACAGACTGACAGCACTACACTCAGTATTTCAAAAGTACTAAATAAATATTAGCAGCTACTGTCACCATCACCTTGTGCTGTCTTCAGAGTGAGGTCCCTGGAGGCCCATCTCCTACCCACCTAGACCAGCCACAGCACAAAACAGCAGGATGGAGGGCCTTACATGAGTCACAGCCACCATCTCAAAGTTCCCAGGTGCCCGAAGCCTGGGTGTTGTCACAGTTTCCAAAGCCACAGGGAGCAGCAGTAAAAACAACTCACCTGGGCACACAGAACACGCCAGGCACTTTCCCAAGAGCGTTCCCTGCCAGCTTGCTGATCACTGGGAGGTGGTGTTTTGCCATCTCCATTTCGGAGGTGAGGACTCAGGGGCTGGGAGTGGGTAGGGCAAAGGGAGCTCAGGGCACAAAGCTAATTGCTGCCACAGAGCAGGGTTGCAGCAGATACTATGTGGCTCACAGGAAGGGACGAGATGACTCATCCTAGGCGTTCTTGCCCATCTGCAGGAGCTTTCTTTAGCTAACACTTGAAAGTGTTCTGGAGAAGTGCCAACCAGCTCAAGCTGCAAAGCAGTATACTAGAGGCTTCCAGAAGCGGGGGGGGGGGGGGGGGGGGGGG